>BJCN01344070.1:0-16888 GCA_018326445.1 Flaveria brownii
ATAAGTTCAATACTAGCATTAAAGGGTGTTCTAAAAAGTAGAACATTTTAGCGGAGGATGCAAAGTCTTTTTTTTTAAATCAGTACTTTATTTTAAGGTCTCTTAAACTATTTTTAACCGGATTTTAACCGGAGTGTTTTTCCAAAAAAAAAAATTCTTATCACTTGCTTACCAACATAAATAGTAGGGGTGTTGAAGAATACCACAAACCAAAAACCAAATCATATATATCCATAACCGAAAAAACCGGACCGGATTGTGAATTTGGTTTTCGATGCTGTCACTAACCGTATCCGAGTTGTGAATTCGACTCTTGGTTCGGTTAATGATTACACAAAACCTTAATTATTCGGTTTGGTTTACACAAAATCTTAAATATTATTCCGTTTAGTTATCCAATAAACCAAATAATAACCGGTCTAATCGGATTACTAAACTGAATAAAAGAAAATCGCTTTAAATAGATTAATCAGTTATATTCTATTCGGTTCGGTTTGATAAACGGTTAGCCTCAAAAAGATTTTATAACCGAACAAACGGTTAACCGAACTGTCAAACACCCAACTCGTCAGACATGATAACATATGCAACACAATAAAGAATCCATAGCTGACCTAATTACCTTCAATTTCTATGTCAAAAACCAACAAACGGGAGCAACCAACGAGGCCTGAAAGCTGCCTCTTTCAACCCCTATATTAAATAACACCCCGAAAGCGACTCTTAACTTCCCTTGATTCACCCGCATCCTGTTTTCCACTTTGTCGTTTTATCTAACATGTGGTGTGCATTTATACCCACTTCAACACACATAAGTCTCCACCTCTCAACTATCAAGATGAGCGGTGGAGCCGTAAGGAAAGCGTGGGTCGTGGCCGCGAGCATCGGGGCGGTCGAGGCGTTGAAGGATCAAGGTGTGGCACGTTGGAACGGACCGCTTATGGACCTTAACCAACGTGCCAAAACCAATATTTTATCTTCCTATTGTAATGCAACGGTCGATCGTGTGTTTACGGGTGGGAAATATTATTATTGTTCGTCGGTCGCTGTGACCGCGGGGGAGTATAGAGTGAAGAGGAGGAATGTGGAGTCGATGAACAAAGTTATGGATGTGAGTTGCTTTGGTCCCAATACTGAGATTTTAGAAGCAAAATAAACAACATAAAATATTAATACTTATGTTCATAAGTTGTATCCATGGATGAATTTGTAACGAATCGTGTAAGTGGTTTGGAATAAGTTATGATCACAAAATGTTAAGAATTCCAAATAATTTAGTAAGTTATAATAAATAAATAGATAAATAAGATTATTGTGTATTTATATATGTACTAGTAATAAATAAATTATATACTGAGAGACTCGTATCAGAATCGATAATATTTAGAATCGTATAATACATGTGTGCAATGTGTATAAAAATAATTAGATGCATTGAGAGATGGATGCATAGAGCCTTAGCCAAGCATCAATATTCGTATTCTTGGATTAGTGAACGGCGATACCTCCTTCACGTCTATTGATTGGCGACTGCCACCCAAGTTTTTTCACTTTTTCATTTACAAATATACGTCTGAAATGTTGTGTCATATATCTTATATCATCATCAACTTCTAGTCGGAAAGGTTTTATTGTCTGCAAGTCATGTGTGTGGATTATGATGGTCATCCTTTGATGATGGGTCACTTAAGGCACCATGAAAAGAGTAATAAAAACCCATAGTAAAAAAAAAGAATTTAGTTAAGAATAGGCAAATCTGTAATTTTATAGTTTTATTAAAAATAAAGATAAAATGAAGATTCTATTAGTTAAGAATGGATGAAGGTGTAATTTTAAAATGAACTCAAGTAGTAAATGATCTTTTACATATTTTAGACATAATTGACAACACAATACTTGGTTTTGCTATTTAAGGTAACTTAGACAATTAGTATCATTAATTCATGATCCGTTTGAAAAGTTGAAGGATGATTGCCTGATTGGTCATGACACTAGACAAAAAAAAGTAACGTATACGACTTGTATAGTGCTCGACTTGGGTAGTTTGAATTAAATTAACCTTCTACATATAATAATCATGTGGCCGAACATTATTCTCATATTACACTTTATCACAATGGAGACAACACATTGTTTTCAATTATGAGTTGTTGGTTCATAACTTTACTGTTAGGTTGGTTTATAAGATCAATCATACATGTTGTGTAAAATGACGTTTTAACTTATTAGAATGTGAGAACATGACTCATAACATATTGAATCCTTAGGTACCTATGACACCGGACAAGAAAGAATGGTGCATATATTCACTTAATTGTTGATATTCGAGGGTTTGAATTTGACGAACGTCTTTAATACCTTAACAACTTTGTTCTACGAAAGAGCAGATGTAGTGGAGTCGGGTGGCAAAACATTGCACGTTATTACCATGATAACAACACTAAAATCTAACACTTTTCTAACATTCAAACATTGTAATAATAATAATTGCAAGTTATTGTCTATAGTAACTTGCTTTTAACATTTTACGTTGAATATGCGATTTATGTTCGAAAATTCTAGTCTGCTGTTAAGATGAGTGTCTACAACGTGCTCTCAACATAATAATTTAGATGAAACCACATGTTACGTTATATATATTTGCATCATACATTTTTATAATACATGTTTTCCAGGAGAGAAGTTTCGAGAGAGGACCGAAATAATCGCTTTAGTATGAGTTACGCCTTATTAAATTAGGTTGGTATAAATACCTAGCAAAATGCTTACTTCAAGTCCTCTCTCAAATGCCTCTTTCTTACAAGAAAACATGTAACATATACTGATCACTAAATTATTAAGCAACGCTGTTTAAAAGTTAACAACCTTTTCAACTTAAAATGTCATTGACACCTGCTTAAATAGGTAGTCATTAATTAACTTCAATTGTCGTAATCATTATGTTTAAACAATTTTCTTGATCGTCTTATGTATAAACTATTTAATATATCTCTGTTGTTTAACTTCATTTGAAATTGGGATTCTACTTTTGAGATGTCATTATCTTTTTAAATTTCTTATAAAGTGTACTAGAAGCCCTCAAACTCTGGGTCATTTTCATCTTGAGCCCCTGTATTTTTTTTAACCTTAATTTCTTGGCTACTTTTCTTTTAAAACACTTTACATTATATGTAAATTTTGCTCTTATAAGAAAGAAACAAGATAAACAACACTCAGATCGGAATCCCGCCAATCAACTTCCTTGACTTGACAGTTGACTCAAACACGCCAGATTCTTTATCCCTGTAATGTGGTTACACCCGATCACAAAACTGCGGGCTTAAGGCAATTAGCAAACTCAAACGGGCGTGTATCTCTTGCTTAACTTCCCCCACCACGACTGTTTTCCTCCTTCACTGTTTGCAATTTTTGCCTTGGTCTCCCTCAGCCGGTTCTTGTACTCTTTCTTCCACGCCTCGAATCTCTCTTTTATTTTTCTGTATTCCTCTATTTGCTTAGGATATGACAACTTTCGTTCAACAACGGCTTTTGCTTCGTCATCAAAATTCTGTCTTTTTTGTTCAAGCTCCTTGGCTAGGTTATCCACAACACCACTGTTGTTTCCAGATAGATTTTGAACTCCTGAGGTGTCATCACCTGATTCACCAGCACCAAGACTCTTCTTGGCTGCAGACAGACTCGTCTGCACCATTAAACCGACAACAATTAATAACAAATAAAACAGCATTATAATGACCAATCTAGTAGGAAGCCAAATGCTCTAGATGTTGTATTCCATGTATTGGTGGAAAGTGGTCGGGTTGGCTACCGGTCAAAACAGGTCATTTTTTAGATATGTATTATCTGTTGTCCAAAAATAATAGTTTGTAGAATAAGTAAAAAAAACTAATGGCAATGGTGATATAATGGATCAAAAAGTATTAATTTAATACCTTGATTTAAAAAGCACAAATAAAAATGAAAAAAATGTAGCATATAAGTTATAACCTCCCCTACATTATTATATATAATGTTCTTCGATGACTATTTAATAGTAATATATTAGTATACTGGATACTTTAATCTTAATAAAATTTAAACAATAATGACAAAAGGTGTTAGCATGTCAACCCAACCCAATCCACGTTATTCTAAAGGATTTTGCAAGTTTTATCAAATTATTGATCCGATACATCCTCAAATTATCAACGGAAAGCCCAAATTCACCCAGTTTTGTCAAAACTGCCCTTTGTAATCCCATGTAAACATGTCTAGTGGCTAATTAAGTACGTAGGATAAAAGGGTAAACTCACTTGTAAAGTAGCAGTCTGTTTTTGCCATGTTTCCTCAACTGCCTTCATTTTGATTTCATGTTCTGACCATCGTGCTTCGAATTGTCTTATTTGCTCTCTCAATGCTGTATTTTCTTGCTCTTTTTGGCTTAGGGACACTTCCGCCTTCATAACTAGTTTCTGCAGCTCTTCAACTTTCGAGGGCGAAATGGTTATATTTTCTTGCGGCGGTATATCCTATACAGAAAATAAAATTAATTTGTATGACCATTTTATTATACTTTTTGTAATAAAAGGGTGAAATACCTTTTGTCTGGCATTTGGACTTCCAAAAGCAGATTTCTTCCACCTACACAAATGACTGAAATACCTTCGAGCCAACCACCCACGAGTAACTGAAAAAAGAGAAGCTTTGAATAACAATCAATGCACCAGAAAAGAACGGTAAAAAGTTAAAACACAAAACACATACCCGATTGTATATGTACAACTGCTGTCAAATTATCATTTGATTTTGGTCCAAGCTGGTGACTTGATTTTGTTAAAGCATTGCACTTCCTTGAGTTTTCACCACGAATAACTACAAAAAATTTCGACTACTCAACAAATTGACAAGTAAATTAATCTTTGAAAGAAAATATTGCAACTTTCTTACATGATTGCAGTGTGACAATTCCTGACATTAGTTCACGGAAGTCACGGACAACTCTGCCACCAAGAAATTGGCTTTCGATGCCTTGCATAACTTGTTGTCTAAGTTTATCCAATACACTAATCTGATCTGCTCGAAAAAATATTTTTGTAAATCCAAGTTGGTACATCTCTGGAGGAACACGATATTGTTGCAGAATAGCAATCGATGTACTCAATGAATCTTGACAGCGGGTATTGTCCACAAGAAGACAGCCAAACCTGATAACAATAATAATAACCCATTAAAGCTTCTTAAACAATTCCCAATAATCATGAGAGAATTGTCAAATTTTTAGTTTTTAACCACCTTGTAGCAAATTCTTGATGTGTCATGCGTGTAGGATATCGGGATTTTGACATTTTAATAGTCTCCCAAACCCCATTACACCTCAGCTGTTGCAAGATGATATCTTTTTCATACATTCCACATAGTTGTTTAGCATTCGGTCTTATGCATTGGATGAAATGTGGCTTTGAATTTTCCAACCGCTGAATCAATTTGAACAATTGGCCCTGAATGTTGGAATCAGATAAGAAATGATTATAGCTTTTATATTAATACTCGGTTGTCTTACTCGTCTTTTACAAAACTTTACCTTGAAATTTGTACCAACGGTTTGTTTATCCGAATCAGATAAATTCAGATCTGCTAAAAAATTCTTGCAGCATGATGAGACAAATAGGATAGTATCAGACTCTAGTGTATCTCTGTTCTTTTCCAAGAACCCGGTTGACTCATATTGAACCTCTCCAGCATAATGCTGAACCCTAAAAGCTCCCTTTTCATCATTAAACGACAAAGTAGAACTTAATCGTTGTTTGAGCTTGTTAACAAAGGTCAAACTCGTGGCTTCAGAATCATTAGAAACCTCATCTAATGTAGACAATATCCCCACAGGTTTCTGCAAAGTCAACATAACAATAATAAATGGAAATTTGGTTGGAAACCACAATGAAAAAGCCAGCTAAGTAACCCAAAATTAGAGATAATCTTGGTTTTAAAAAACATGTGGCGCTTCGAGGCAAACAGATCCTGAAAGGCGCGAGGCAAGAGCTTCACCGACAATAGACCTTGTTTTGTGTGCATCAAGTCATCAACATGTTGCATCTGTTTCATCTCATAAGTCATAACCTTTATCAAGTAAACTATTCGTAATCTCTTTATCCCTTTGGTTGTTTTTACATATCACCATCCTACAGACCCTAATTTTAATCCAAATGTGCAAGAAGCGCCACCTCAAAGCCTAGAAGCATTTTCCCCCTCCCCTCCCGCCTCAGTCACGCTTTTTAAAACCTATGGGACAGTCTCATATATACCCGCAAAACTTGTTACAATATCATATTTATCCAATAAATCATCATAATATCTAATATACCCATTTCAGAACTTACAACAGTTATACCCTTTCCTTAAAATTTGCATTAAGAAACTAAGATATAGTTTGGAGTCTAAGGAGAAAATCGAGGATATAATGGCATATTTTAAATCGTATTCAACGACGAATTGGGTTAATATGACATTTTGAAGTCTCTCAAAATCTAATATTCATTGTTTGATTGGGTATATATATGATATTATTTAAGTTTTTAAGGGTATATATGAGATTGTCCCTACAACATACAAAACAAAAATGGAATCGTTACCTTCTCAAAGAGATCTAAACAACCTTGATTGTCTACAAATTCTACTTTTTTCCAGTCAATGCCCTCTGATTCATACTCCTAACAATAGAGCAGTCGTTGTTAGATGAAAATAAAGTTGAATTATGAAAATAATAGGCAAAATAAGTTATACGATGTAAAATAATCAACATGATTTGCAGGAGAATAACATAAAATATGGTTACCTCTTGTTCAAGCTTAAATATATGCCGAATGAAGTGCTGGTGTAGCCTCTCATCAGCATAGTTTATTAACAATTGTTCAAAGCTATTTTTCTGAAAAATTAAAGAAATGAGAT
The DNA here is from genome assembly GCA_018326445.1 of Flaveria brownii. Classification (NCBI taxonomy): domain Eukaryota; kingdom Viridiplantae; phylum Streptophyta; class Magnoliopsida; order Asterales; family Asteraceae; genus Flaveria; species Flaveria brownii. The sequence goes on from BJCN01344070.1 coordinate 6,925, forward strand.
AACAGATTGAGGTTTATAAATAGATATATCAAAGGCCAAATCAATTGTATACCTGATATGACTCAAATCCACAGCTGTCCAGAATGCTTATAGATCTTCCAGGAAGCTCTTTCTCGCCCTCGAGTGATCTATTAATTGTTTCTACAAGCCAACTGAACAAGCTTGTGTAAACAAACTTTGCCAATGCGTCTCTTGTATCAATCGCCTAAATTAAAAGAATTATTCAATACATACTTTCAACTAAAACGTGTGGTGTCTGCTATTTGAGTTCTTCATATTACCTGCTGCAGCATCATGGTTTGATTTTTGCCGGTAGATAGAGCCAGTGTGAGGTCGTTCATCTTGCAACCCAGCAACCTAGCAGCACTTCGACTAGCTGTCAAAACACACAACCATTCATAATTTAGAAAATATCTAAGGGTCCAAAATTACAGGTCAAGAAAAGTAAAGCTTTAAGGCAGGCCAAGAATGAGTGGGTCAGCTTGGGTTGGGTTAAACGAAGCTTAATATTATGGATATAAGATTTATACACAAACTTGAAAAAAGAATTATCATATAAAAAAGCAAACAAACAAACAAACATACATACCCAGTATATCCCACTAAAAAGCAGGGTCTGGGAGGGGTAGGTGGTGACGAGTCTTTCCTCTATCTTGGGAGATAGAGAGACCGCTTCCAAATATCATATAAAAGCAAATTTGTGTAAATATGAAATTTTAATCAAAAGATTTATACCATGTGAAAGACAGGTTATAATAATAAAACTTTGTTCGGAACTAACATGGAGAACATACCTTCATCAGAAACAACTGTGACATGATTTTCGTTGTCGGTTACTTCAAATGAAATATTCCCCAACCATAAGATTGCAGCAAGTAATTTGAAGATACGCTCTTGATCATCATGAGAAATTTGAAGAGCATCCATGGCTTCCTGGTCCAATATATATCTTTGTTAAAGTACTTCGTTCCCAATTCAATAAATAATAATACCCAATATAATTATGATTTAAATACTATTGATCATCATGAGAAATTTGAAGAGGTTTACCAGCAATTTTTCAAAATTGTGGGCATCATCAACATCATGGATTTTCAAGCACCCACTCTGATTGAGGAACTTGTACTCACTCGCCATCCTTAGATTCAACTTATCTGTGAAAGAAAAACACATAATTTTAAGCAAATAAGTTCTGTCAAGAAAGCAATTATTATATGTATGTGTGTATATACATAACAAACCTCTCATATCAGAGGGTGCCCCAGCACACATTTGGTAAAATACATGGTATGACCTTTCGCTTCGACTGAGGTGAGATATTCTTGACTACTCAGAACATCAAAATCACATCAATTTATGTCGTTCTAAAATGAGACAATTAAACCTAAAAAATAAAGTACAGTAACACAAAACTGAAGTACCTTTTCAAGAAGAACTGTTCACATTATCACAGGTGTTGATGTTTACCATGAACATTTTAAGTTGGTTAGTGTAACTTAAATGGATTAATTTCCCCTTGATATAAATAGCTTTTTTAAAAGTAAATATGCTTACATGTATGGACACAAGCTCCTCGAAGTATCCCCTTTTCATTATAATTAATATCAATTAATTTGCCCTGCACCAAAATAAAGTCCACATTAGACACCTTGTACAAGAATACCAAACTCATTATCTAGTTAAAAAAAATAAAATCAGAACCCACAAATCGGCTGGAGTTTTTATTCCTTGATGTTTTTGCATTCCCAAAAGCTTCCAATATAAAGCCAGATTCACGTATTCTGCATGCTATCTCACTATTGTCACCTCCAACTTCTACCAAATACTCTATAGCTAATTTTGTCGTTACAGTCTTTCCAGCTCCACTTTCCCCACTATATCAGAAAAACAAAAAAGAAAAGTTTCAAATGTGACTCAGAAAAAGGATATAGGATGAAGCAAGGATGAAGCAATGAATGAGTGAATACAACATTGAAGTTGTTACAAATCAACTAACCTGATAATGATAGACTGGTTTAGACCATCTGCAAGTATCATCATGAAAGTGATATCAAAGCATTGGTTGAGTGACTAAACATAGATATTGCCGAAGCATTTGGATGTGTGTTTTAAAAGTGATATGTGAATCAAAATCAGCAATAACTATAAGAGATCATGTTTGGATGTGCTTCTACTATTTGTAGTTGCAACCATCAAATAATCAATTGTTTATTGTTAGGAAAATCATCTTTGAGTAATCAGAATTTGTTGATTACCAGACATTTTAATTTGTGAACCTCACCTCTCATCTTATCATTGTAGGCAGTGTCAGCAACGGCAAATACATGCGGGCTGTCCAAAATCTTCTCTCTATAGGCCGTGATAACATCACTTCCCGAAAAGAATGCATCTTTATAGGGATTGATTGCAAAAAACACAGCCCCCGCCATAGTCTGCAAGAAAAATTATAGGTAAAAGCAATCAGAAAAAGAATATTATTATACAGGCATTGAGGCATGCAATAAAGACAAGGATAATATGCATACATAAATTACATCACGGTGATATCTATACTGAAGATTACATAGAACTGATGGTTCATTCAAATAACCAAGCACTACAAGATTATTCACACCATCAAGGATCTCCGAATTTGCAGGTAACAGATCTCCTGTGGACACTGTCAAGACCTACAATTACAGATTGTAAAACTATTCATACACCCTTTTTAACCCTTAAAATGAAGTATTTTTCTCTTCAACAAAACTCACAGTTCCATCCAATAGTGTGACGGATGCTTTTCCTTTAACGGCTGATTGTATATTTCCCAATTCCCACTGCCCATTCTGGAGCCGACACCATACTCGGAGTTGCTGAAACAAAACAAAATTTCGGAGATAGTTAGGTAATTTTACATATATCTTCATAATCATGGCTACTTCCTACCTCTTTTCAAACTCTGATAATCTTGATCATAGGCAACCCAAAAATCAATTTTTTCCATATACTAAAACTAACTATTGCAATTTGATATCACAATAATAGGTTTAGTCACACATCCAAGTACCCAAAACAAACACATCCTATAAGATCCCGCTTAGAGCGGGGGATGCGGAGGATGAGATAAGGGCAAACCTTTCCTCTATCCTAAGAGATAGAGAGACTGCACCCATTAAAATCCCCGGTTCAAAAAACCCTCTTTTCAATGTTGTAAAAATCGCTAGGCGCTAGTCGGGCAGCGAGGTGGGGACTAGGGATTAATCATGATTAACAGGGATTAATCGGTTTGGAATTTTTATATATATTTTCATTTTTATATATATAAATATACATTTTTATATGTAATTTTTATAAATATGTTTAGTTTTATATATATAAACAAATTTGGCCGGAATTTCAAAATTTTCTCCGGAATTTTTGAACTTTGCCGGAATTCCGCCGGAATCTCGCCGGAATTTCGCTGGATTCTGCAAAAATGCAGAATAGAGGCCGATTAACAGCCGACTAGGTCCGATTAGGGCCGATTTTTTCCCGATTTGGACCAATTTTACCGACTAGCGATTATTGACTCCGATTAGGGGAAATCCAATCGGTGAGCCACCGATTGCCGACTAGTCGCCGATTAATCGGCCGACTAGTCCGATTTTTACAACACTGTAAGAAAACAAGTAAAGTATAAACATACATATAACATAAAGTGTATGTAAGAAAACAACAACAAAAGTACTAATAACACTACTAAACTAGTAAACTACCCATAACAACAAGTTGTTATACATGTAATAATTCTATGATTAGTAAAAAGGAAAAGAAATGATCACGAAGCCCTAGACTCCTAAAGGTACTAGCACCAACACCAATGAAGAAAGGAGAACAAAAGGATAGTGATACGAACCCACTGTTGGATTTGGGTCAATCTGGGTCAGATCTGACCCAGTTGTTGGATGGAGGGAATTCAAGTGGAGGGAAATTGAAAAGAGGGAAGACAATTGAAAATTCAAGAGTGGAGGGAGTGGGTTAACCGTTCCCACCAATGTTTAGTTTAAATATTAGTGTTCCTGCATATTTTAAGGGGTGGATGTTTTTGTTTATCAACTTAGGTTTTTACCTTTGTAATTGGAGATTTAGCCTATCTCGAATAAGGCGGTTTGTTCTATATTTAAGCATTCGATTTTCGGGTTCTAACAGATAGGAAAAGATAAGACACTAAGGGGTTGTTTGGCAACTTCTGAATGATTAAGTGTTGAACCAATAAGAGGTCTGAACCATTAAGTGCTGAATCATTAAGAGGTCTGAACCATTAAGGGCTAGTATATCGCTTAATTATTTAAAGGCAAATATCTGACCAATTCAGATAAGAGGTCTAAACCATTCAGAATTAAACCTCTTAACCATTCAGCATTAATATAATGCTTAACCATTCAAAGGCAAATGTCTAAACCATTCAGACATTTGCTCACGAAACAAACAATCTAAACCATTAAGTGTTGAACCAATCAGACATCTGAACCATTAAGAGGCTGTTAAAATGCTGCCAAACAGCCCCTAACTAAGACAAAGCTAAAAGAAATCTATACTCCAATAAAAATCCCTAACCTTTATCCTACATCTTAAAGAAACTCCTAAAGTCTACTTTGAATTGATACACCCAATCATTTTCCACATAAAACCTATTAAAAACATATCATGCTAGCTTTTAATGTATACTGCAATTTTGTGAGATATAATAAGGACCTTAGCAAATTATTGAACCACAAACATACTAATTGAGTAATTGACTAATTGTGAGTGCAATTATCAATACCTATTGCATGTAATGATTAATTCTACTTGCTTTTAGTTATTTAATTCCAACTTTATATAGCTTTGCTTTATAGAAGTAACATGACTACAACTTTTTCAGAAAACTTTATCAGTCTAAAGATAACATCATGATCCATTTCATGCTCAAAATGCAAATGTAAACAATGAACCAAGAGTCATGAATTCACACCTTCTTGATGTAATAATCAATGCTACTATCCCACCCCGTATCCGAAGGCGGAGCCGGGGCGGTGGCAAGACCCGCACCGCCATTCTCCGCCAATCTACATTCATGCACAGCTGCCATTGTGTAAGGTGATTCACCACTTTCCTCTGTCTCCACCACATTCCTCCGCCCAAAACTACCATTGTCGACATCCTCCCTTTGGCTGCCACCACCCTCCTGCGACGCGCCAAACATAGCGGGCAACGGGCGCTTCGGTAGGCGCGCCTTGGAGGCCGGTCGGGCCGGTAACGCCGGTGGTAAGTCCGATGGTTTCTTGATCTCATCTCTCCGTTGGAGAGACTCGAGCATTTCTTCCAACGAACTACGAACCACCGAAGGCGATGAAACCGATATCATTTTCCCCAAATTATCACCACCCAATTCGAAATCAAGAACCCTTAAATCGAATTACAAAACAAACCCATCGCATTCAAGATTCGAACAATGGGTAACGAACTTCAAAACCCTAATCAAATTCAGATCAAAACATGATAACAATCGAAACCCAGGTCCCAAAACAACAAAGTCGAAAAGCGTATTCAAGTTTCAATCGATTCAACACAATTTCAAACTCAACACAAAAAAACCTAACCCAAACAACTTGAAATCTTTTCAAGAAAGCCAATTTGGGGGCGAATAAAGATTTCAAATTCAACAAACAAATACGAAACTACGAGCTGTAAAAGGAGGACATAATCATCATTCAGGGGTCTGTGATGAATCAGATGCAAGAAATCGTCGAAGAGAAGCAAAATGATGAGTGGGTTTTGTGGTGGGTGTGTTGGTTTACAGTAATTTGCACTTGTTGAAAGCAAAATTGCATGAATTAGAGGAAGATGGGTGAATTGTGGAAAGGGAGAAACGAAAGATTAATGGCGAAAGATGAAACTATGTGGTGAGGAGAGAAGATGTGGTGGGTGTTTGTAAATTGTGAAAAATTGAGAAAATTGGGGAAAAAGGGAAAACATATGATTTGTGTTGATTGTGTTGTTTGTTGCTTAAAGGGAAATTTTGAATTTATTCAGGTTGGTGGTAGTGGCGGGGTGTACCATATAAGTCCATAATAATCCGTTGGGATCTGATTTACTGATTGTAAATTTGTACTTATAATTGGAAGCACATGAAATTTATAGAAAGTAGAGATAATTACATATATGGTAGTTTTAGTTTATGCAAATTAACATAGTTAAATACTAACATTGAAAAATAACATGTGTTTAGGGTGATGTTTTTTTGATTCTACAATGAGTTGTGTGGTCTGAAACTAAATTTCGTTAATTTTCTTTAAGTTGGATTGAAGTGATCGATATGTCATTTGATTTGTTTTCTTACAGGGCCACTAATGTAATTATTTTATTAAAAACTATTTTTATAGTTTACATAAAAGATAACAAAAGCAAGTAGCAAGCAACACAACCCCTTATGTTCTCCACTTCCTCAACCTTTTTTGTTGCATCCTTTTCTCGTTTGTTTGTGATTAACGTTTGTTGTCTTCTGTTGTGTTGCAAGTCCTTAATGGTGCATGATTCCTAATGATTAAGATCCTCCGTCGAAAAGAAAACTCGTCGTGTGTTAGTAGTCTTACATGTACTTTTACAGTTCTTTTATTTACCAAACAGATCATTTCACCTAAATTTGTGGTTTCATGATTTTTGTGTTGTACGACAAATTGGTTTGGTTGGTGGTGATCTAGTCGGTGTTGATAGTTCATTGGAGTTTTGGATGAAGACAGAGGCGTTCATGGACGAAACACAATGATGGTCTTAGGAATCAAGGAGATCGAGATATGAAATTGGGTGGATGTAATCCAAGGTGGTCGACATATCGCTAAAAGGTGGGTGGGGCTTGATAGAAGATGAATCACTAAGTAGGTTTGTCTGCGTCGATGAATCACTAAGATGAATCCTAGGCAACTTAAAGTCCTAAAAGGTTGCTTATCATGTCTATATTAGTTTTAAGGCAAATTGAATTTTAATGATCCAAACTATAACCTATTTGTCGATAATAATCCATACTATCAGATTGGCCGAAAATAATCTCAATTCTCAATTTTATTACAAATGACAATCCTACTAATATAATTCAATTGTTTACACTTGATTTCCACTTGATTTTGCTCACAATGGTGATTATGAATGAAATAGGGAGACGCGCTATGAAATGAAATAAAAAACGAATGAAATCAAGTGTAAATCAATAAAAAATTATGTTACTAGGATTGTCATTGGTAACAAAATTGAAAGTTAGGATTATTATCGGCTAATTTGATAGTATGGATTATTATAAACCAATAATTCATAGTTTGGATTATTAAAATCCAATTTGTCTAGTTTTAATGGCCAATAACGGTAACTTTAAATGAATGACAAATCATTAGCAAGGTGGTTGGGGTGGAGACTTTGATTGTTCAAGGAAGGTGCTGACTTATTTGACCAAAAGAAGAAGAATTCATTAGGGGTGTGTTGGATCATAAGAGCTGGTGCAACCAAAACAATCACTTAGAAGATTTTTGAAGTACAATTGAAGAAGTCTTCCGAAGCTAAAACAATTCTTCCAAAGACAAGTTGAAGATCTTCTGAAGCTTAAAGTATGAAGAGCTTCCGAAGGAAAATTAAGTCTTCTGAGACTAACTAGTTTTCCTTCTGAAGTATATGAAGAACTTTCGAAGATAGAACTAAGTATTACGAAGACTAAGTAGTTCTTATTCCGAAGTATTCACACTTAAAAGATCCAAGACAGAGTATTTCAAAGAATGAAGTCATGAAAACCTGCAGAAGACTCGGAAGATTTGATTCTTCCGATGGATAAATGGCCTCGGAAGAACTTATGCTTCTGAAGTCATTTATTTTCGGAAGAACCAACTATGAACCAACAGACAACAGTATGGGTTGTCTAACATCTACTGCCAACTCTGATATACTGTATGCCGCTTTCCCACGCCCATATAGTTGACCATACTTTATTCCACTGTTCACATTTATTAATTAGTACAGTTACCATATTTAGTTGGTGATAAAAGGTAAGTCATGGACCTGTCATAACTACCTAATATAGGATAATATTTTATCTTAGATGTTTTACCTCTAGCAATGTAATATTTGTCTAGTTGTAAATTCTAACTGGTCATCCAAGTACAACTGGCTATATATAGTAGTATATATAGTTTTTCATAATAACTCATCAAACCATGCTTGTAAGAATCTTGTAACACTGAGTTGAGAAGTAATATATACAATTATCTTGAAAACTATTCTTGTGTTCATTAACTTATTATATTATTATCAACTTAGTTTGAGATTCTGTTTCATCAACCGAGTGAAACTTAGTGAGTTTGTGAGGTAAATCTTGTGTTGAAAGACCAATACCGATCATGCAGGTGTATCACAAATAATTACCCGCTAGTTAGCAATTAGCTATTAAATTGATTTCTTAGTTATTTATATTAGTGGAAAATGAAAGTTTAAATAATAATAATGTAAATGATGTTATGGTGAGAGTATGGTAAGTAAATTTCTTAAACCATTATTATTATTATTTGTATTAAATAAGTAAACAATTATTTTTTTTAAGATGCAATAGGTAACCAAAGACACACCATAAGTCATCCATCCCTCATGTAATCGACAAATTTGCAAATGAAGGATCATGCTTTTTGTATGGCGAGGAAATATCTCTCAAATAAAATCTTTAGAATATTAAGTTAAAGACATAAATCTATACATTTATTTGTTTGGAAAATTGCAGTGATGCATATGGGAACTTTTGGATTAACTTTTGTATTATCTAATGTCCTAATTAAGATTTAAAAAAAAATAACGGTAAAAACTTGCTTGTTTGAGAAAAACCTTTTAGATGTGTCCGTTGATGTAATCCAACATTTGAACATTCAAAGTATGTTATTAATCAACATTCTTATAATTTTATTTTAAATCATCATTTATTAAATTTTTCTCTCATTTTATAAAAATATTTCACATCTCATTGTTCAACTTTATCAATATTTTATTTAAATAATATTTTTTATTTCTTTTGTAATATATTTTCTTTTTCTTTCACTCTAAATAAATATAAGGAATGAATAGTAACATCTAAATATGGGTAAACTTAAGATGATGACAGCCAATAATGCACCCAATATGGGATTAAATTTACATGATATGTTGTATGTTTCCTTTATAATTCAGAAATGAGTGCAGAGATAGAAAAAACCAATGCGAAAACATTTACATTCATAAGTAATGGGTTTTCAAAAACCGACACGCAAACTTTGCATAATAATTTCTAATAAGGGCCTAAGGGTGAGCATGATAAGTTCAGATGTTAACAACTATAGGTGGTTTGACCATGCTTCTAACCGGACTATAGGTGGTGACACATAACAAGATTGTTACTTGTAAATTTATTTAAGTTACGTGGCAATAAGTAGCGGCTGGACGGTCTCGTCAAGTCAAATAACGTGGCAAACGACTATAGTTGGTTTTATCATGTTTCTAACCCAAATTTCATCGACGAAGGCTCTGATTTTCCCTATTAATGATTTTCCCCAAATTTTGCAATTTTCATTTCTTTCATCTTTTTGTGAAAAACATTAAAATCTTTGATTGTCTTAATGTAAACATTTAATTATGGTTTTACTTTCAGTATTTAATTGTTAGTTTGCAATTGGCTAATTTGTCAAATTTAGAATACCTTATTAATAGTAAATAATTATTCAACTTTTATTTAGAAACACTCCCTATTATTCTTTTTGCTTCCCCTCTACATTAGTCCATATTAATCCCTACTCACTAGTGTTAATTTTGTTATATGGTCTCACAACCATGGATTCACCATAGAATGTCAAATTCTGATTCAAGGTGGTTCGCGTCCAAGGTTAGCGTCACAAATGGTAAATCAAATGCTTAGTATTCTCAAACAGAAAAAACGTTTACACCCAAGTAACAAAAAAAAAAAAAA
>BJCN01344085.1:4220-22140 GCA_018326445.1 Flaveria brownii
AAGGAAGTGTAGTTTTGGTAGCATCAGCCTAGGGGGAGTTTGTTAGATCTATTGAGGCTGATGCAACCAAAACAACACTTAGAAGAAATCTATACAAACTAAGAGAGGTCTTCCGAAGGCAAAGCTGCAGCTTCCAAAGGAAATGCTGCACCTTCCGAAGCTTTTATGGTGATCTTCTGAAGAGATTCCGAAGGATGAACTCAGTCTTCTGAGACTTAGAAGATCTCCTTCCGAAGTGAAACACTTAGAAGAATGAAGACAAAGTCTTCCAAAGACAAATCCTCGAAAGAAGTTGTGTCTTCCGATGTATAAAATGGTTCGGAAAAACTTATTCTTCCAAAGCCATTTTACATTCAGAAGAAACACAGTAGGAACCAGTGGACAAAGCATGGTCCGACTGACACTTGCTGCCTACTCTGATCCTCTGCAAGATACCTTCCACGTTCATGTGGTTGACCTTATTTTTGTCTACTGTTCACCATTCCTTAGTTAGTAAAACTTCCACCTTTAGTTGGTGGCCCAAAGGTAAGTCATGGACCTATCATGACTACCTTATCTTAGATAACACTTTATCTAAGATACCCTACCTCTAGCAATGTAGTATTTGTTTAGAAGTAAATCCTAGCATGTTATCTACCTATAACAAGCTGTATATAGTATTATATATAGTCGCTCATTGTAACTTAGTATCTATGCTTCTTCATGAGTCTTGTAATACTTACTTGAGAGATAATATATATGATATCTTGAAAACCACTTCTTGTGTTCTTTACTTATTATATTATTATCAACTGAGTTCTTGATTTTGCATTCATCAAACGAGTGAGATTTAACAAGTTTGTGAGAAACACGAAGTGTTGAGAGAACCATATCGATCCTGAAGTAGCTTTGTGGTGAAGGAAAATAGGAACAATGTCAGTTTGTGGGTGAATTTAGGTTAGAGAATTTACAGATGAAAAAGATAATGAAAGAGGGGGAACTGTTGAGTGTATAAATATGAAATGGATTTGAGACAAAGTTAATGCAAAAGGAGAAACTTTGAAATCCGGAAATATGTCCCACCTCTGAAAAAGTTGCTTAAAAACGTAGTTTCTTGGAAGTCGAAAATCTTTCGTTAGGACCGTGTACGTGGTAATTTGTCTTCGGAAGTTTTATAAAAACTTCCGAAGCCAATTTTACTTAGGAAGATATTGCCGACCTTTATGGAAATTTGCTTTGGAAGAAAAATACTTAGAGTATTTTTACTTTTGAGACGTGTTTGGTTTTGGAAGAAAATTGCCCTTTAAAAACATATATCAAAATTTCTTCCAAAGGTAAATATTTTATAAGTAGTTTATCTGATTGGAAGACTTAATGTTCTTCCGAAGACAACTTAATGTCTTCCGAAAGAAAATGTATATAAGATTTTCAAAATTCTAAGAAATATTATTTGAAAATTTTGCTTCCAAAGAAAGCTAGGCTTATGCAGGTGATGATATACACAACTTAGCACACACATGTTTTTGAAATAGACTTGAGTTATGTGTTTTTAAGAAAATCTACTCAAAGTTAATCATCCGAATAGCTGAAACAAAATATTTAAATATTTGTTCATCAAAAGCCTTTGTGAACAGATCCACACATTGTTTATTTATGTTAACTTTGACAAGTTTTATCAATCCCTTTTCAAAATTATCTCTAACGAAATAATACCTGATGTTGATGTGTTTTTTCCTTGAGTGCTGCATAGGATTCTTTGTGATAGAGATAACACTATTATTGTCTATGTGGATTGGAGTCTCCTTGAGGTTGAATCTATAGTCCAGTATCTGATTTTGAATCCAAAGCACTTGAGCATAGCAACCAGTAGTAGTAATGTATTCAGCTTCACGGTTGATACATACACACAAGATTGTTTCTTGTGTTACCATGAGACACTATAGTCACTATCTGTGTAGGCATATAGATTGAAGTTAGAATTCTTTGAATACCAAATGCCTAGTTTAGAGGCACCTTTGAGATATCTAAGAATTTTCTTAACATCAACCAAGTATGATATCTTAGGGTTCGCTTTATATCTTGCATATATGTGTATAGGAAACATTATATCAGGCCTGCTGGTTGTGAGGTACATAACAGAGCCAATCATTTCTCAATAGAGATGTTCATTTACACACTCCCCTTCAATATCAGGTCCAAGGGAGTGGTTTATTGCTATAGGTGTATTTGCAACCTTACATTCAGTCATGCTGAATCTTGTAAGTATGTCTTGTACATACTTCGACTGACTTATGAAGATGCCATTATCAACTTGCTTCACTTAAATTCCTAAATGAAATTGAGTTCCCCCATGGCACTCATTTCAAATCTATTCTTCATCATCTTCTCAAAGTATTTACAGAGCTTTGGATTTGTTGACCCAAAGATAATGTCATTTACATAAATTGGAACCAACATCAAGTCATTCTCAGTTCCTTTGATGAAGAGTTTTCCATCTATAGTACCTCTTGTAGCAATGTTGATAGAGATACTGAGATAATGACTTATACTACTTCATTGGAGCTTGATGAAGCCCATAAAGAGCTTTATCAAGCTTGTAGAAAGAATATCGATGATCTAGGTCTGCAAAGCATGTGGTTGATTGACATACACCTCCTCATATATCAACCCATATAGAGAGGCACACTTGACATCAAGTTGGTAGACCTTGAAATCCTTGGATGCAGCAAAAGAAAGGAATATCCTAACAGCTTCAAGTCTTATTACTGGAGCAAAAACATCAGTGTAGTTAATTCCATCTTCTTATGTGTACCCTTGAATAACTAGTCTAGCCTTATCCTTATTGACAAGTCCTTTATCATCTTTCACGTTCCTAAACACCCATTTGGTACCTATAGTGGTCTTCTCTGGAGAGTGAGGACATAGGTTCCAAACCTTTTGTCTTTTTGAATTGAAGCAACTCCTCCTACATTGTTTCACTTGTCTTCATTTCTACTTTGGAGCTTTCGAAAGGAAAAGATTTTCCTTCTGAAACTTTCTTCTTCTTCTTCTTTTTCTCAGAAGTCTTCTTCTTGGTCATATGAATAGTACTTTTGGGATTGTAGATACAATCCTTAGCAAGAGGTGAAGTACTACCACACATGATACAATCAACTAGCTTCCTTCTAAGAGTCTTCCTTTGAGTAGAAGACTGAGCTTCATTACTTTCCATCTCTATCTTTATCTTCTCAGATGATGCAGCAAACTTCTTAGAGAGAGGCTTGCTCTTGGAGCTGAATGGTTCAGGTTGTGTAGCAGTGGTACACAGTTGATTAGTCTTTGTTTCTTCACATGTATGAGTTGGACATGAACTAGAACTCCTGGTACTAGAGTTCTTGGTTGAGTCCTCAACCTTTATCACTTCAAATCCTGTGGAGATAAAGACTTGTTTTTGCTTAGAGTTGAATGTGGCCTTGATCTCTAGAACCTTTTTTGGTCTTCTCTTGGCTGCTCTAATCAAGTTCTTTCTTTTAGACTTTGTCATCCCTAGTTGTTTCCTCTCCTCTGGAGATTAATGACCCTTCTTAGGATGATCTTCTTTATTCATCTCATATCCATCCTTCACTATCTCCTCTTCATCATCTTATTTAATGGGGTCTATGAGGGGATAGTAGAGTGTGTGGAGAAGCTACAGATAGTAGAATGTGTGGAGGAGTTATCTCAGTAGATCCCGGTCCCTGCTTATTCTGATAACACACTTTTGCATGCAAGAATGAGGATATGATGTTCTTGAAGGTCTCTTCTTCAATAACACATTTTTCTTCCCTGGCTTTGCTGATCACAAACTCAGCCTGACATTCAATTAACTTAGTGATGAGATCTTTTATTTAAGTCTTGTAGTTTATGTGTTCATGCTTAAGAGTTGAAATTGTTTTCTTTAAATCTTCTATTTGAAGTTTATAATCATTTTCAGTTCTTTTGAAATCAACTTTTAAGATGTTTAAGGACTCAAGGTCAGATCTCACCTCTAAGTTGTAGGATCTAAATGTGTTAACTTTAGCAATGCATTTTGGGGTACAAAGATGTTCCAATACATTGTCTTCTTCATGATTAGCCATTAGTGCTTGGTTTGGAGATGCATCTTCAACCTGGAAACTCCGATCAAACCATCCTTTTTTAACAACAACTATAACTTCTTTCTTGGGCTTCTCACTGTGTGGAGCTCCCTTAGTGTAGTTTGGCCTCGGTTGTGCTTGGCCACCATTTGTTCTTGGTGCCTTGTACTCACCAAAGAAGAGTCTTATTTGGTTATAGTTGTAACACTTTACTTTGTTTTGTCCAGCCTAAAGTTTCCATTGGATACATTGCTGGGAACCTTCCTCCCTGTCCTCCTGTAGAACTTCTTGTCTCTATGAGTGACAAGTGCAATCTGTTGGACTATCTCCATGTACTCCAGATCATCTAGATGCATGCATTCCATGTCTTCAAGGGTGAAGAGGAAGTTGCCACAATAAGCTTCTCTCTTGGAATGCGCTTCCTTGGATCTAGCTCTCACTTGCTATCTCGGGGAAGGTGATGAAAGGGCCTTTTATGAGTTATCAGTGTAACAGATGAGATGATATTGTGGTTCTCTGCAATACCTTTCAACCACATGAATGGCAGAACTCTCTTGATTTTTGGAGTTTCCAGATGGATTTTGCATGTTCATCTACATCTGGTATCCGTTATAGAAAACATACAACTTAGTGAGAGTGCGGGTCTTGAGGTCTTCGGTCATCTTAATTACCACACAATAGTGTGTTCATTGTCTAGAAAAAGAGGACATGAACTTCCTCACAATGTCCTTATTCTCAATTTACTCCAACATCCATTAGAGTATCCACAATCTCAACATTCCTGAAGTATTGTTGGGTCATGGTTTCACCTGCTTTAAAGGTGAAGTTCTTAAAACTGATACTTCAAGAGGTCTTTATTGTTCTCTTTAACTTCATTAGACCCCTCATATATTAGCTTTAATGCATCCTAGAGTTGCTTAGAAGTTCTGCACTTCTTGAAGCCTCTGTAGATAGAGTTTGGAATAGCAATTTGGAGGGCGGTCATGGCTTTTTGATCTATATCTATCTTCTTCCAGTCTTCAGAGTAGTCACCCATTTCCTTTGGTATCATGCCACCACCAGAAGCAGGTAAAGATATGCATGGTACATGTGGTCTAGAGACAATAGATCCCCATATCCTTCTATTTTGAGACTTGATGAAGCCTTCCATTCTTTGGCACCATGTATCAAAGTCATCGGGACTGATTAGTGGAGACTTTGTCATAATACCGGTTTCCATATCAACCTTTAACAGAGCTGTCATTTTAGATGTTAAGTGATTTGTGAAACTAAGAGGATTTAAGATGATGAGATCTTATAATCAAGAGCCTGAAGTGCTCTGATACCAATTGCAGGACCGGTTAAAGGATGGTCAATACAATTAGTCTCACAATGAGGAGAGTGATAGAACACTTAATAGATCAAATAAGAAACCGGGTTTATATAAAAGATACTAAGAACACACGTAAAAATGAGATAGAACAAAGAACAAGAACAAGATAAGTATGGCTTTCAAGAATATGGTATATGGATCTCAAGTTCTATTACAAGTGTTACAAAGCATAAAATCAAATACAAGAACCTGAGATACTTTATACTACATCCGACAGCCGGTTATACTTTGAAAGCCATCTGGAAACACTAATATAGACAACAAGATAAATGTATAGTCAAAAGGCAGATTTCCTTTTCACTTGTGACTATGACATGCGATAACTCACATCCTAATATATTATAAAAATGATACAAGGTACAAAGTAGAAAGTTATAGACCAATGACCATAATCTACAGTTGACAAAAGCATGAACCTTTTCACCAACTAATATAAGTTGGTGAGTCTTCAGAGTGACAGTGAAAAGTTGTTCAGCTTTTTGTCAAAAGGTGTTCAGAGAAAGCATGTCTTGTCTGTCTTTGGAAGAAATCAATCTTATGGCTTTGAAAGACTTTGTCTTAGAAGCTTTGGAAGACTTCATCTTTGGCTTCAGAAGATTTGGTCTTTAGCTTCGGAAGTAACTCAACTCTGTACTTCATGCATGCATGCTGAAAGTTCTTTGGTTGCTTTGGTTGCATCAGCCTTTAAGTAACAACCTTACACTTCTTAGTTTTAATCTCTTCCGAAACAAAATATATCTATGAAGTAAAAATATACTTTAAGTATTTTTCTTCTCAAGCAAAATTTTAATTAAGCTAAGAAATATCTTCTGAAGTACTACTCCCTTCAAAAGCTTTTATAAAACTTCCAAAGACAAATTATCTTTAGAATATTTTTGACTTCCAACAAAACTACTTTTTGAGCGCTTTTTTCAGAGGTGCGACCGACATCCGTATTTCAATATTTATCCTTTTGCATTAATTTTGTTTAAAATCCAGTTCATATAAATATACCTTTGATGGTTCCACCTCTTTCACTTTCTTCTTCATCTACAACATTCCTAACGTAATAAACTGCCTTTGTCCTTATCTTCCTTTATCACAAAGATACTAAAAAATGACCAACCCTGATCCACAAAACCAACCTGATTTCTCAATGCAACTACATAGGTACACAATCAGGTTGCTTTGCTATCATCTGAGAAAGATCCTGGTTTCTCTTTTTCTCAGATGTTTGCGGGTTCTTAACTCTCTCAAACTACTTCACCTCCCTCACTATAGACCCTCCATTGTATGAAGACCAGCTTTTAGAGTCTTGGAGGACATGTCAAGAGCTCATTATGGAATAGGAGAAGGCATTGTCTGCGATAGTGCAAGGCAAGACAATTTTCATCACTGCAAACACCATAAACAATCATCTAAGGCTGGATGATGAAGAAGGAGAATTGTCATTCCTGAAATCTGCTGTGACCCAATCTTTCAGGTAGATGGGCTATGAAGGAGATTACTCCATAAGAACCTTTAGGAAATGGATGGTTTCCTCCCACTGGAAGTACCTCCTCTATGTTGTCAATCACTGTTTATCCAATAAGCATGGAATGATTCAAGTTATCAAGTTCAGGTATTCTTAATTTGTGTACCAAAATCTGTTTGCAAACTTAGACTCCTTAGAGTATTACATATTCCCTAGATATGTTCAACACCTTATTAACTATGAACTAGGCTCATATTTAAGGGGAACATGTAATATTCTAATAATGGGACAGATGGATCCTAACATTATTAAAACAATGAGAAAGACTACTGTGGGCTTCTCAGGGGTAGAAATAAAGACTATTGTGGGCTTCTCAGGGGTAGAAACAACGCTTGTAGCAAAAAATCTTAGAACTCATTGCTCAAGGTGATAACTTGGAAACAAAAGACAATGTTCAACCTACACCTTAAACATCTACACCACCCACACAACTACAAATCACCCTGACCTACTCAGGAAGATCCAAACAAACACCTGCACAAACTATTTAGGTTGTGCAAGCCCCTATATACTCACCTACATAATAAGAAATGTACATTAGAGCTCCCACTTCTCTTCAGGGGCAAACCACTACCATCTCTTCATTGATTAGTGCTAAGGTTCCTCATGATCGGCCTGATGAGCTCACAACCCCAATAGCCTTAAGCCTTCACTCAGAGTCTCAAAACTCTAGTGAACAACCCTTAGGGGAAAGTTATCATTCCCAGCCCCTAGAGCTGTAACACCTAAAATTTCTAGTCAAATAAAAGAAAAATAATAAGAAAAGAAAAGGAAAGGTATCTTGAAAGAAAGTAAAATGAACAAAAGTGGAAGGGGGCTTTGTGTTAAAGTACAAAAGTCAAATTTTTTTATTATATTATGGGTGTGGCCACCTATATAGCCTCCATCCCATCTGCTTTTGTCGACCTACTTAGAAGGAGAAGAAGAAAACTGATATTTCTTCAGTTCTAGAGAGAGAAAGAGGCTGTTTTTCAACAAGGTAAGCATTTGATGCAAAATTAGCTTGGTTTTGTTTGTGTTTCGACTAAGAAACCAGGAATATATGTTCTTATATTTATGTGTGTTTGGGTTTGTGTGTTTTAAACACATTTAGGTGTTCTAATTCTTTGGAAAAGGTTCAAGTCAAAGAATTTGAGCTTGAAAGCAGCTAGGTGAGTTTCTAGACCCTATGTTTTATATGTTTTAAAAGGTTTTCGGGGCTGAAAATGCATGTAAATAGTTTTCGTAAAAATTGTATGTATAACCGTATGTTTGAAATTTATGTATGGTTATCTGTTGTGGTTGTGCATACTAGATTAACGCTTAAAATGGTAGTGTAAGTTTTAGAACATGCTGAAATCATGTTTGGGACTGAAAATACATTAGAGATGTACACGTTGGCGTTCATGCGCCCAAACAGGGCCCATGCGCCTTAGTTTTTGCCTTAGAAAGATTATAAGTATGGTCATGCGCCCGAATAGGGCCCATGCGCATGATAAATTAGGCTTAAAAGTCTAAGTAGATGTTGATGCGCTCAAACAATAGCCCATGCGCCTAGAAATGCCTTAGAAATTTCTAAGTGTAGGTTCATGCACCTAAATAGTACCCATGCACCCAAAAGGCTCATACGACTAAGTGAGAAATGGTTAAGTATAGGCTCATGCGCCTGCATAGTGGAGAAACACCCAAACAGGGCTAATGCGCCCAAATAGTTCCCATGCGCCCCAGTTAGAAAATTTTCTGAGATTTTGAGAAAAAACAGAATTTTAGGGTTTGACCTTAGTCTGACTTATGGGTTGTTTTGGACTATTCTAAGCATGGATATGTGAGGGTTTATGCATAGAATAATTATGATGTGATGGTAAATGTGTTATATGCATAGGTGAATGAGATGTTATCTTTTATTTGTTTTCAAAACGTATTTATATTATAATATAATATACGTTAAGTATCATGTTATTTCTTTACGTAGTATGACGAATGTATGAATGAACGTAAAGTATAACGCAACGAAGTGAAAGATAACAAAGATGAAAAGTGAAACGTAATGAAAGAAAGAAAAGGCTTGCAAACAGACTTAAAGGAGGATCACAACTCTTTGGGAGTTGTTAGCTCAATTGTGTGTTTCATAAAGTGCGATTTGACTAACCCGTGAGGGTTCACAGACACGGGGATCAGTCTTGGTGACTGAACCCATAGTACGAAACGGGATCCTTGTCATTCAAAACAGGGCTTTCTGCCAAGATATGATATGGCTTTATTCTAGTTAGAAATGGGGCTTTGTGCCTAGAATGGTGGCTTCGGGCCACGATGGGGGAAAAGCTTGATAGGATCTAGACTCAGTAAAAGATAACGAGAAAGTACAAAACGAATGATAATGAGAAAGTACGAAACAAACGATAATGATAAAGTATGAAATGAATGATAAAGATAAAGTACGAAACGAAGATAATGTATGAAACAAATGAATACGTATGGTAAAGAATGATGAACAAAGTTATACTCTGTTGTATGTATGATGTATGATCATGTGCAAAAGCAAAGAAAGTATTTTAAGGAAACGGAATATTTTCACGTACGAAATGTATGAAGTATTTTAATACATAAAAACTAGAACTCACTCAGGAACGCTGACTTTTATGCATTTTCAGTTGGCAGGTAATGTTTGTTGAGGATGGCACACAGGGAGGCTACTTGGCGGGGCAAGACTGCAATCCATTCACACATATTATTATTGTTGTTTTGTAATGTAACAAAAGGATGTTGTCTTTTGAAGTTTAACAATGTTGTATTGCATAACAACAGAAATTATTAATTAAATTAATGGTTTTTTTGTTACTGACTTCCGCTGTAATGTTCTATTAAATGTATAATATTATGTATGTATAGTGCTATAAATGACCAACTGTGAGGTGCTCGGGAATGGGGCCTTACAAGACCATAACCAAGCAATCCCAAACCTTGAATTCTATGATAGTGAAGACATAGGATTTAGTGAGTACCATGACTCTCTCTTCTCCACCCTTGCTCAATAAGATATGAGTGCTCCTGACTCTCCCATGTCTAGCTCATATCATCCACCCACAACTAAGGTGGATCTCACTGAATATCTTCAAAAGGTCCATATCGAAGAGGCTCTCACTTTTGCAAGTGATTACATCATTAAGACCTTAATGATGACAACCCAGCCCATTGACACTTCAATAAAAGCTGTCATAGTACAGAGGAAATCCAGGATCCAAGAAATTAGTGTTGGTTATAAGGAAGAAGACTTTAGTCGTATTCTCTCATCCCCCTATGATTCTTCTGATGAAGATAAAGGGAGTCTAAAAAAAAAGGTGCACAAACTAACCAAAACTTGCACCTATTTAGTTTCAAAGGATAGTCACCTAGAATCTCAAGTGGCTACCTTACAAAGAAGGGTAAATAACCAGCAACTTGAGATTACCAATCTCAAGGGCATGCTAGCTGAGAAACCCCTCAGGAGAACTTGACTAGGGCCACAAGAACCTATGGATATGGTGTACCTACAATCTAGATCCTATGTGCAAGAGGGTGACACTACCAAAAAGGAGGAGAATGTCCAACCCGTAATCATAGAACCTTGGAGTTCTTCCTAGAGTATGGACATATAGGATTCACTACCCTCACTTGCACTTGTCCATACTCGGCAACCTCCTTAGGTCCACACTGATATGGAGTCACTCATCCAAAGTTTGTTTGAGGAGGGTATTCCAAGGGCTATGTCTACCCATCCTATTATGCTAAGGATGAAATACTAGGATGGAGGTATAACATTGATAGGAGAGCCCTGATACTCCTTAGACTTCAAGGCAGCAAGAAGTCTTTAATTTTCAGACCCTAAAGTACTATGAGAGTCTTCCTCTAGTTCACATACCACATGTCAACCCAAGTCAAAACATGCAAGCTGACAGACTAGCTCAAAGGATTCAAGAAAGGGAGGTTAAAGATTTTAGACTAAGAAGAAGGCACAGGCTAACATACAATGTCATTAGTCAATTGGATTTTGACGTTAACCCTAAGATTAACTTCAAAGGGGAAACCTTTGTTGAATGCATAGTGGCAGAACCTGTGTATTTTAAGATAGGAACTGCTTTAACACCATCTACCCTCAGTGAGGCACCAGCTGGTGAAGGTGCTTCACAACCTCTATCTGGCTAGAGCTCAAGTGCTGAACCACACAATGAAGGCCAATGCTCTCTACACCCTGAGTCAAAAAAGCCTGTGAGTAATAATAGGAAAAAGGAAGTTGACTCCTAAGGAGATTGAGGAGGAGGAAAGAGAGAGGAAGATGAAGCTAATGGGAGAAACCTCAAGAGTGTTCCAGGCTTTATCGAAGCTGCAATTAGGGCCACCTCAGGCCAAACAATCAAGATTATGAGTTAAGAGCAGCCAGATTGAATTACTTAGGGACCAGAAACTACAATATAGGTGAACTCATCTCTCTTACCTTAGAAGAATTGAATGAACTTGCTAACATTGAGCTGTCAAAGGAGAGAAATGAGGCTGAGGATGCAGAATATCTCCTTAAGATCATGGTAGAAAGGAGGAGGAAAACATGCTATAAACAAGCTCCTACTCTCTCCCTAGTTCAAGAAAGTCTTCAGACAGAGGCTATGGCAACTGAGCAACAACCTCGGATAGACAAAGAAACAGATAGACAAAACATGATAAACTAACTAAGTGCCACAGGCCTCTATCTGGTAGCTACACTTCTTCCCTTGTCCTATGAGTACATAGAGTTTGACTACCTCAATCAGCTTGAGCAATAAGAGATGAAACAACAAAAAGGTTCTACGAGAAAGATGAGGGAAGAAGCTGCAAAGTCATGAGCCACCATCAAAGCAAGTCTGAAGAAGTTTACTGATAGGCAGAAAATGGTGAGCTTCTTAAAGCTGTATAGATTCTCCAGAAGGAGGCTTGGTCCAATGTCTCTAACCACTATGGATGAGCACATTAGGGTGATCAAGCAGAATATCAAAAGGGGTGAGCTTTTTGACTTGCATTCTCCACCAAGTCAGGCTGCACCTGAAGTAGAGGTCAAGGTTGAACCACAAGAGACAACACAACCTGGACCTAGTACTGGACCATAACCAACTTCATCCATTGATCCGCAGTAGGGTCTTGATCCCTCTCCTTCTAAACCTATGAATGAAAAGGACCCAACTTAGGAAGACCAACAAGAACAACCTCATGCTAAAGGCCATTATCCTTAGTTAAAATATAGAAAGAGGAAGAAAAGGATGGCCATGAAAAGGGATAGTAAAAAGAAGAAGAAGTCCAAGGCATCCACCTCTGCACCTCAATATGAGTCAGAACATCCTAAGGATACTTAAGAAGAGGCTGCTCACCAAGTCCAACCAATATAGAGCCTCTTGCTGCTGGAAGACCCATCTTATCCTGGACCTTTGTTGCTAATCCAGGAAGATGATATGTTACTAGAGATTAAGGAAGTCAAAATATCTATCTCCTGCAAGACATACTTGACCTTATTTTTGATGATCTCTATGACATGAGGAGATACTATGAGAGTTTGAGGGATCCTAACCACATGATGAAGAAGGGAATGGTCTTGCTCCTAATAAGGACTGTCAATAGATGAAGATCAAAACTCAAGGATCTTTTATGTTTTGGTAGCATTAGCCTAGGGGGAGTTTGTAAGGTTTACACTTAAAGGATGACGCAACCAAAGAGATCTCGGCATGCATGCAATAAGTACAAGCAAGTTACTTTAGAAAATTTTATACAACTCAGTGAAATATGCTAAGCATAAAATCTTCCAAAGACAAATAACCATATCTTCCAAAGCCAAATGACCATATCTTCCGAAGCCAAATGACCACATCTTCCGAAGCCAAATGCATATCTTCCTAAAGCAAATGACCAGGTCTTCTGAAGCCAAAGATGAAGTCTTTCGAAGCTTCAGAGACAAAGTCTTTAGAAGCCAAAGACTGATTTCTTTTGAAGAAAGAGAAGACATGCTTTCTTTAATCAACTTTTGATAAAACCTAAACAACTTTCCACAACCATCTTTGAAGACTCACTAACTTAGATAAGTGGATGAAAAGTCCATACTTTTGTCAAGTGTAGATTAAGGTCATTGGTGTGTAACTTTTTACTTTTGTATTTTTATTATTTTTGTAATATATTAGGATGTGAGCTATGGCATGCCATAGTCACAACTCAAAAGGCAATCTTCCTTTTGATTATACATTGATCTTATTGTCTAGATTAGTGTTTCTAGCTTGCTTTCAAAGTATAGTTGGCTATAGGATGTAGTATAAAGTGTCTCGAGTACTTTTCTTTATATGTGTACTTTGTAACACTTGTAAAAGAGCTTAAAAGCAATATACATCATTCTTGAAAACTAATATTACCTTGTTATTGTTATGTCTCATATTTACTTGTGTTCTTAGTATCATCAATATAAACCTGGTTCCCTATTTGATCTGTTAAGTGTTCTAAGCCTCTTCTCGTTATGAAACTATTGCATTGACCCCCTTCAACGGTCCTGTAGAAATCAATCTTTGGCTTCTGTGACAATCGACCACTAGGTCATAATCCTAACCTTTATCAACCTGCATCATTTCCTATTCAATTAATATTAATGTTGATATGTTTATCATTATTATTATTAGCATTATTATTATTGTTTTTAATATTGACATTTTTGTTATTTCATGTACTTTTTCTGATTATTTAGCTAGATCAAGCTTTAGCTTAGGAAAACTTAGTGTTCCAGGAAAGTCAATTAGTCTCCCTTTCAAAAATTAAATCATAATTGAAACAATTAAAATATGTATGAACACCTATCACGGGTTAAAGCATGCATGTTCATGCATAATACTTAACAACTAACTAAATTATACCCTCTAATATACTACACTACACTACACTACAAAATAATACTACATAATATTATTTACCATTAAAATTAAATCAAAACACCCTCCACTACATGCCAATTTCGGCCGCCCCCTTCCACCACCCTCTCCACCACTCATCACACTCCCTTGAACTCCATAATACCACCCCACACTCTTTCATTTATGTGCAACCATCATTCCAACTCTCCTCTAACTCTCTTTCCTCTCTTTTAGTTCTTCCTAGCAGAAAACACACACCACACCATAAATTATCTCCATTTCTAGCCATATCTTCAAAGAACAACAACAAAACAAGCATCGACCAAGCTCAAACAAGCGATAAGGTGCTATCTTGTGAGATTTTGAATCATGATTTCATCAAGTTCGACTTGTCTAGCCCTTGTTCGAATATTTCCATATCATCTCATCCCTCTACACTCTCCAAATCATGAACCACTCGATGTGTAAGCAACATCATACCCGAATGAGGCTATATCTTGTGTTTTCTTCACTTTTCTCTTAAAAATCTTACCACTCTTTGATCTAACGGAAATTTGGTGCTAAAACCTTGTTCTTGAGAAGCTTTTAACATTACTCAAGGTATCCAACTCAATATGCTAGTCATTCTATGGGTAGAACTCGGTTTTTACCTTGAAAACCCTCTTTTTGGGTGATGTTTGCACCATCTAACTTGCACATCTTGTAAACCTCCAAATTAAAAATTGTAACCTGCTCAAAAATAGTTTTCTAACCTTCTAGTAACCTATTTTAAAGTTACATAAGGTTTTGGTAATGTTTAAGCATGATTTATAACGTTTTACACATGTGTAAAGGGTGAAAATGGTGAAATCACTATTTTACAATTTGTTCTTGGGTTATATGATAAAACCGTGAGTTAGAATCATTATTTTAGTAATGTTTGGATGATATTGGGTGTATGAGGTGATGTCCATGGCTGAAAAATTACAAAAGTAGGGATTGTAAGCATTTTGAACGTATTCGGGGACCCGAAAGGTGGTAAAACGACCATAAAAGTAAGAGAAATTAGAGTATGACCATGTTAAAAATAATTCCAGGCTCTAATATGGTTAGAAAGTGATTTAAATCATATTTGTTGAACACATGGTCAAAAATGCTTTAAATGGAATTTTTAGATAAAAACGGGTATTAACCGGGTAACGTTTGAAGGAAAAGTCTTGGAAATAATGGTATTAAACCTAAAATCAATAGAAACAATGTTATTTAAGTAATTTGGGAACTATAAAACTTAATGATGGTGAAAAATTGGTCAAACAAGTTTTTAAACGGTCAATTTCGGGTAAAAACTAAAAAATGAGGCTTTCAATTAAAGGAGACTTCATAAAACATTATCAACAGATTGTAAAACTTATTATAAGTCCTTAAAATAATATTTAAAGTTCTAAAGACTTAAAACTGTAATATTTATTTCATAACAGTTAAAAACCTTCGCTTTTACCGTAACCGGTAACGTAAAACATAAGTATAATAGACCCGAACCTAAATTCTGAAAAATTGGAAGTTAATTTATTTAAAATAAATTACTTAACTCCAAAAACCTGATATGTTGCCATAAAATTTAATAAATGCAAGAAAACAAACTTTGGGGTAGAAATTGCAAATTTTGAAACTTAGAGGACTAAACTGTAAATTTTGCCAAATCCCTATAAACCGACCCCCTTGAACTAATAAAAATTTGGTGAAATTAAACTAACTTGTATAATTGATCCAACATTGTAGAATATGTGTTTTTTTTCCTTAAGAAACCCTAACATGCTATAAAAGGAAACTTTTTATACAAGCCTTAGCAAATCAAAATCTAGTTAGACATTTAACCTCATGGCACACCTAGTGCACCTTCCATAACCTTAGAATCAGTGGCTTATCACTTAAATCTTGATGATAGTGTGCTAGAGTTGAAACTTTTCCCGGTACATGAAGAACCCGTTGCTTGAACCTTAAGGTGAGTTCTAGTGTTCCCTTTTTACTATTGTTTTTGGGATGAAACATGTTATGCTTAAACTGAAATCATTTATGAGCTTTTGTATGATATTTGAATGTTGCAGATAATGTTAGAACCTGCTTATACTTGTATCACGATCATTAATTCTTGTGTGAATCCTTGTTTTATATGGGTAGATCTACTTGGGGAATCCCCACACATAGTGCCTTCCGTGATTTACGGAAAGGGTACCACACTGAGATACTGCGGGGTCGTTTGTGGCATGTGACAAGTTTTTATAAGATACTAGGGTGAACCATCCGGCGGGTATGGTCCACTGTTTTGAGGCTCAGTTCTTCCTTCGGGATTAACCAGCACAACATAAATCTTGAAGAGGCTTGTCGGGACTGAGTGCAGGGTTGATTGTGATCCCCCACAACAGTGAAACTATGATTCTTTTTTAAGCAAATGTGCATTCTATTGAATCCTTTTGTTTTTTAACTTTAAGCACTTGAATTCACCAACTTTTTAGTTGACACAATTTTCTTTTAAGCATTTTCAGGTAATCCATGAAGGGAGTCTAGCAGTTGTAGAAGACCTAGACCTAGTACCGTGACCATGCATTGGTTTGTTTTGTTTTGAAACATTTTGAACAATTTACATTTATTGTTGTTGAAAACAATTTGTACTGATGTTGTATGTACTCGTTTTATTTGGGGGCTAGACTTACCCTTAGCCCGGGTTTACTTAAAACATAAATGCCATGTGATGTTCTCTCCTTTTGCGCTCTTATGATGGTTTGTTTCCGCTGCCATATGTTGTTGCTAGTCTATGACGTCCCACCCTACCTGGGCCCGGGGTGTGACAAATTGGTATCAGAGCCAAAGGTTGTAGAGAAGTCGGTAATGCCATAGTAGACCCTAGGCTACAACCCTGATACCTTTGGACCGTCCTTGTGGGAAAGTGTTGGGATGATCAGGTTTGGTAAATTGATGATTACACTTGATCAATGTAATCATGAATTTACCGGACGCGTAAATTCCAGCGTGGACCTTTAGGTAATGATTGGACCTTCTCCGTTTAAAACTTATGATTTCTGAAAATTCTTTTGAAGTGGTCTAAAGGTTTTTCCTAAGATAAACTACCTTGCCTATTATCATTTGAAGAAACTACTGATTTCTGATACTATTGCTTATTGATACCTCTGGTTATGGATGCTATTGGGATATCTGATACTATTGGGATATCTGATACTACTGCGATCACTACTACTATAAGTACTATTATTATTAAAATCATGAGCTATGAGTAACCAAATCACTCATGATATTTCTTGCAGGACATAAGAGCTATCACTGACAATGGAAAGGCACCGGCATACCCAACTGACAGTACTTCACCAACTGGGAGCCCTAGGAAGGCGATGCTGTGAACGGAGTATGAGGAATATATGAGGAGATGCGGACATCCGGGCTGGATATCTGTTACATCCGATGACACTATGCCATCAGAAGACTCTTCCTTGACATCCCCCTCCAGGAGCTGGATGCGCTCCCACTCACCATATGTCACAGCTCCTACCCACTCACTTATCCCACCTATGAGGGATAGGGGTGCACGTGTTATCACCCGCCCATGTAAGAGTGCTAGGCTAGGACCCTCAGTTTCCTTTAGGATGCCACCTCCTCCTCCACCACCTGTTAGGACTCTGACACCTGCACCACCGCCATTTGACCTACTCCAGCACCACCCACATGACGAGTATTGGATACCACCTAGGCGCAGCATGTATGACGACCCTACTGTGCTAGATGGTGACTGGTACTCGTAGTCTAGCCATCGTGCAAGCGCCGTAGGTCCTTCCGATGCTTCACTGGATGAGATTTTGAAGATCGTCCGTCGTCATGAGCTGACACTCCAGCATGCCAGTCGGACCTCTCAGTCCGCCCAGTTTTAGGCCATGATGCATGGGGTCTAGCGGCTGGAGCAAGAGCAAAGGAAAAAAGAACTCAGGGTGGTTAAAGTGGCTGAAGAAGAAGTGGATGTGAGAGCATGGAGAAGAAGTGGGATTGTCTGTCTTTTAGACAGTTGAAGGAGACAATTTCTATTATTATCAGATACTATTATTATTTATTA
>BJCN01344086.1:2212-14912 GCA_018326445.1 Flaveria brownii
TAGTAATTAAGGTAATTATTTAATAGGAGAGAGAGGCGGGAAAATTTTGATGAGGAGAATTGTGGTGCTGGCACATGTCATACAAAGTTACTCTTTTATTATAATAGGTAGATTTCTGGACTAAAATATTATGTTCGTTTATATCGTTTTGTTGAATTTGTCATTTCAATCTAAAAACCTTTTTATCATTTCAATCACCATAGTTTATCAAATATTATCATTTCAATCAATTCCACTAGTGAGATCGGACACTTTGATTTAAAAATTCGAATTCATGTTATTTGATTGATGTTTGCTGTGAGATTTCAATTAAAATTCACGTTTTGTTTTGTATGCCTCAATGCTAGAGGTAACCTGACCAAACTATGAAGGATTAAAAACTTTTAAAACCTCTTGATAAACAAAGTTGAGTAATATGACTCGTACCTACACGGATACACTCATTAATATCTTTTAATAATTGTTAATGTGAAAATAAACAACCTTAAGAAACATATTTCTAGAGAAAAATCGTTGTGGTTTTTATTATATCGATCTAAAATAGAAACTGCTCTAACTTTTTGTTGGGAGAAAACTACTTTTGGGTACAAGGATTAACTTCCTATATTCTTTTTATTACCATGCTATTATATTATTATACAAGATTAATATTTTGCACAAATACCTTTTAGTTGAAAATTAATGAAAACATATAAACCTAAAGTTTGAGTAATTCATTTTCCTATTTAACTTATGAAAGAGATTCAAAAACAAAGTGTATTTTTGTTAAAAGTGTGAGATAAGACACGATGAATAAAAAAATTATAAAAAAATTATATCTCACAATCTAAATCAAATTTCAAAAAAGTAATGTCAAGCTTCCGTTCCCCTAGCCGTCCTCACTAAGAAAAATAAATAAATGAAAAATAAAAAAATAATATTTTTTATTGTGTCATTTATAAAAAACACAATAACGTCATTGTGTCATTATGAAAGACACAATGAATTTTCTTTTATTTTTTATTTTTATTTTTTTCTGAAAGAGGATGACGGAAGGAACAGATACTCCGAAGTACTTTTTTGAAATTCGATTTAAATTGTGAGATATAATTTTTTATAACTTTTTAGCCTCATTGTGTAATCTCACACTTTGTAGCAAAAATACGCTTTGTAAAATAACCTCACCTTAACTTATTTTTGAAACTCACCAAATTAAAGGGTTATATTTGTTAATTAACTACATTTTACAACTTCAAAATTAATCGCATAAGAAATGAATGATATGTGTATTTTCCGCCATTTTTGGGTGAGGAGATATATGTCAATGAATCTTTGAAGCATTTAGATGGATGTAAAGGAGAAATTAGTGGGAGAATTCATGATTATAGAAGCAAAAGGCCAATGGAAAAAGAACAAAGCAAAGGCATGCCTTGGAAGCAAAGAGTACATTACATACTAGTATACTACATAGTACCCAAATGACCTTTCTGTCCCCATATTGACCCTCAATTGATTTGATCCTACACCAACACAAGCCTAAGGGTAATTTTGTAATTTCAATATATATGATTGGTGTTTTTATTAAAAGTAGGGGAAAAAACATATTGTTTCATAAATCTATGGCCACATGCTTATGCCATCATGCATACACGAAAATCCATCTATATATTTGACATTGAAAATTTGATGCAAATACTATTAATCGGTTTCGTTAACTAATTAAACCACTCATGAACTCACCGGTGGACCTAAGATTTTTTAAAAACTAGTCTAAAGTATGTTTTATAAAAGCCTTTTTAAATTACATATTACCATTCAAAAGAATAATTGAAGTGGTTAATCGTGTTCAATGCTTTTTTTATTATTACTTTTTTTTTGCTTTTCGCAGTTATAGATTTATCTAGTCTAAGTAAGTTTAATAATCTCCAGCTCAGTCAAAAAACTATGTCGTACTACATTTGTAAATTCACATTTGGTTTAACTATCCTCATCTCTATATATTAAAGTAATCATAATAAGTTATGTAATTTTACCTAACGTCATATACGCTATCCTCATATGCGCTAGGGATGGCATGTGGTTTGATGTTAGGGTAGCCAGAATTTTTAACCAAGAAGAAAGAAGAAAAAAAAAGAAGAAGAAATGCGACTTACATTTTTCCTGATCTAATATTCTTTTACTAGTCATGTATGGCCTTGGGACACCAGTTAATCAATTTCTATTTTTTAATAATTCGATTCTTTTATTCATTTAATAAATATATGAATTTTTGTATAATATTTAAACTTGTTAAGTTATAAGAAAATACATAATTTATTACGGAAGTAAAAAATAGTTTATTATTAATTTGGTGAGAATATGAAAAATATAGGAACGTTTATGATATGAATTCATAACTTGGGAAAACCTTATAAAGTTTGTGGGTGTTGATCACCAGTCCACCAGACACTTTTATGGTTTTTATTATTTTTTTTTATCGCAATGTTACTAAGGCGCCATTAATTTTTTCAATGAAATTTTTATTTATATTAGGTGATCATTTAATTATACGTATTTCAAGTCAACTAAAAAATCTAATTGATTGAGACACATAACTACCGATTTGCATGAAACCTGAAAAAAAAATTAATAGATCGCTTGGACTTTTTGTTAATACAAGAAAAAAGTAAATTTGTAAATCCAATAGTAGTATATATAATAGTTATTACAATAATAATGATAAAATAAAAGGAAATTGCCGAAATCGACCCAAAGAAGAGGGGGCCGACTCACCTTGGTGATGGTGGCTAGGATTTGTGTTTTGCAACTCTGATATATAATTCATCTCATGAACTTTTTATCAAGTATATTTTTAAATACTTTTAGACACATTAATCTTTTTTGTCGTTGTCTGTCGTGTGACTTTTCAAGATCATACATCAATAATATTTAACTATATGTTCATGCTTGTGCACGTAATTAATTCAACATCGGCAAAAGCGTGCAACAACGCTTAGGTACGCTCTCTAGTACTCTGTATTATGTGTAAAATTAATATCACATCAAGATTTCCTAACAAAGTCATTGACCATGGTGTGTAAAATATCACTATACAAATGGTGCATACATTTTATCTCATATGATATTTTTGCGTTAAAAACTAGATCTATATTTTCAAATGATTGTTCTAATTTTTTTTTTGTTAGAATGAGTATTATACTTTTTCATCTATTGTTTTACACTTCAATAAAGTTAAGCATATCAAAATAATATTGTATATTCTTAATGTATATGAGATAATTTTTATTGATGTGACATTATAAATTCATACCAATTTTTATATTTATATATTTATATACTAGTTTAACATCTATATGCGTATACCATTTTATAAAAAAGTTTAAAAGTTAAAACATATACACTGACTTTTTTTGTACATGCTTACATTTGTATGCTTGTACCAAATAAAATAAAATATTAAAGAAAGATGAAGATTAGGGCATATAGGATGATAGAATTCACCTAAAGCAGAAAAAAAAAACATTTCAGCCAAACAGCCACATGACCGATTTAAATAAAAACAAATTAAAATAAATGCACCAGCCGGGAATCGAAACCGGGTCTGTACCGTGGCAGGGTACTATTCTACCACTAGACCACTGGTGCAACTTGAAGCAATCACGTTAAATATTGTATTAGGATTGTGTTATTTTCTTAAAAGAAACTAGAAGGTGGAAACTATAATTTTCATGATTTGTAAATTAGTTAAAAAATCATGATTAACCTTTTGACTTTGCAACCTTAAAACGATGGGGCAAAAAAAACACACACAAAACTTAGAATGAGGCATATCAGATTATTTATGAGATAGGGTGGTCAAACAATGTTTTATAGAACATTGATATGAAAATTTTAGCTCCTTTTATAGTTATATCATACAGATGAGAAACCCTTGATTTAATCAGTGTGTGTATGCTAACATTGACTTAGGGCGAAAAATAAACGACTGAACACACAGTATATATAAACGACTTTGACACACTAGACAATCATATACCACTGCAAAATTCAATGAAGTAAAGAAGATTATAGTTTTAGTGATGATTTATATACATTTATCTGTATCATATACCCAACATGTTTTGGCAACAACCAACACCTAAAAGGTATATGCATTTGCTTATAAACCTTAATTTTGTAACCTTTTGAAGACATTATTTGTTAAACTTGTGATGTTTTGGCAAATGATTCACTTTAAAATCCATTATTGTATCAAAAATAATTTTACTATCATTATCTGAAACAAAGTGTTTGACAAATGAAAACAAAAAAAGAATATCTAGCTTATGAAAATGAGTTTTGTTTAAAAAAAGATGTTCAATGTATTCTTAACTTTTTTCAAATAAAGGATTTTGATCATTGATCAAGGCTTTTCTGTAAATTACACTAAAATCAAATATTACACCATTAATCCAAAATTTGCAAGAACAAACTGATCATGTCCCCAAGACTGAACTAAATGCAGCAACCATGTTTATAGATTATGATATATATTACATATCTACATAATTGCATATTTATGGGGGAGCATATGGTATAGATATCCTAAGGAAAATGAGAAGGATTGACATTTTTGACAGGATTACATAATTATTAGGATCAGGGCACACTACTGTTGAAGTCACGTGACAACCGGTCAAAAGTTCTTCCACTTGGCTACTCATTAGCTTCGCTGGTTATCCAAGAATCGTTTCACATACTTGTCGTTGATCTCAAACACAAAACTCATCCCCCGCATCTACCGTTTTAAAACAGTTAAATATGTCAGTTATACTTTAAAGTTAAAAGAATGAATGCAAGAATGTAATCCAAAAGGGATGGGTCAGACGGATTGGGTAAGCCAATTAGTTAGAGCAAGGGTCAGGTTGACCTTTAACTTTTTTTGTGTTCATTTATCAACTAACTAGGAGTAGCCAAATTGTAGTTAAAAGTGCAGGTCAAGGGGAGAAAATCACTAGCAGTAAACAACTTGAAGTAGCAGGCATGATTACCTCAATTAAACAACTTGAAGCAAGTCCAACCACCTGTCCACGAGCAACTGTTTTGCCATTAATAGAAATTGAACTTGCTCCAAGATTTTTGAGACTGAATGATCCATCTGCATCCATCTTTATGATAGCCTGTGCGCATAAACAAGGTGTGATCTTAAAGATTAACAACGTGCAGTAGCAAGATATATATGCATAATGGTCGTATAGTGGTATGCGTTTCTGCTTATTAAATTACAGCCCTACATATATTTAAATGCATGAATCTTATTGATCAAGGTTTCAGCATTATAGAAGATAAAATTGAAGTTAGCAAAACAGATAGACGTCATGCCTAATATTGTGTGGATTAATGCAGGGTTTAAAAAAGTCTTTAATGATTATCACCTGCCGCCTGGATATCTTGTTGGCACGACCTTCTTTACTTAGATCAATATCAACCTCAGTATCGTCTGTCGATCTTCCAATCGTAACCTGCAAAACACAAATTCTCTTCTATTGTGTCATACCGAATATGAAGTTTCACAGTTTCAGGACCTAGGCTCAATCTAACAGAAGTGTAACAACTTTCTACTAAAAAAAGAAGAAACTGATCTGCATACCTCAGGTTTCTTGATATATTGCTTCAAGTGGCGGCCATAAAAGACGGCAAGGGCTCCCTGAGATGACATGGCTCTTTGGAAGGAAGAACGGGCCGCTTGTTCCAGCCTCATGATCATCTTTTTAGCATCCTCAAATTGATATCTTGCAACTGCAGATTGGGATAAAATAAACAATATGTAAAACGTATACCTAGTTATATTAGCAACATTGATAATAAGAAACTGCTAATAAAAGCATTACCTTCACTTGTGAAAGATGACTCCTGACCATCGGCCAAGTCCATTTCATGTATCTGAAGCAATACAACACTATTAAAGGTGGAAAACCTAAAAGTGATAATGAAAATATAAACAACAGTCACAAAATTTTACCATAGCTTCAACATCAGAAAAGTAAGGTATGTCGCCATCACTATCAGAATTGTTCTCGTTAATAAAAGAATCACCCATTGATTCTGGATCAATCATTTTGACAGTGCCAACTTCTAATGGTAATGGCATTTCACTATACATTGCTGGGCTACCTAAACCCTGTGTACAATTTTAATAAAGCTTAATATAAAACTGAGATGATATGACATAATTTCAGATTTTTGTGAGATAAGAGGCAATATTACCTGTGGTTCAACTTTACTACAATTTTCCTCCAGTATTCCATTCCCACTAATTACTAAAGGTGTGTGCATGGGCCTGGTTTGACTAGGAATTCTAAGATTGTTAGGCTTTCCAGGAAGTGGGCCCCCAAATTCACCATCAGGCAACTCACGTTTGAATGCAGGTAATGCAGTTAGTCCCCCTGTATGTGACCGTGGGAAACTTGGTGCAAGATCTTTCCCTTTTCTTACTGTAAATAGCCCCTGTTCACCATCTTTCTCATGTGACGATGAGGATAATGGACCCGTAGAATCTGTAGCGATTTGCACTCCAACCGAAGGAGCGAATTGAGTAGATGGGTGAATCAGTAAGAAAATATCATCATTGCATGGTATATCTGGATCTTCTCTGTTTAAAGTGCAAATAATTTTCCCTTCAGTAAGATCCTGATGACAAACATCATGATGATCACTATGAAATGAGGAATCTTTTAATTCTTCAGGACATCGATTACCAGAAATTTCTAGGTTAGGACTTGCAACTGATGATGTGGCAGCATCAGGTAAATCAACTTCTTTTATATCTTCGTTTAATGTATCTTTTGCATCAACATCCATGAAAAGAATATCATCCTCATTTGAAAAGTTGAGAAGAGATTCTGGTAAATCTGTGTATTCACCCTCCTGAACACTAATAGAATTGATTAACTCGTTGTCTTCCAAAAGGGATATTTGGTGGGGGCCATTACACCCTGGCAAACTCTCTTCGTTTAATGTTTCTTTTGCAACCTGATGACTTTCTGCATTGTTATCATCAACTGGCATATCAGGTGCCGAAATATCTTCCATCGTTTTCCAGAGTGGCTGTCTAGTTGATGGAGATGAAAATCCACCCATTGTGTGAAATGAAGCACTACCATCTGAAACAGGGGAGTTAAAATGGTGTTTCCCACCAAATACTGATTTGTCACTTTTGGTAAGTTTTTCATTGGGAGGAGTTTCAGATGGACCTGACTCATCAATACATGCGGCATTTTTTACTATCAATTCATTTCGTGAAGTGGAAACATTTACAGAACCATTTATAAAATCATTTTCAACTGATTTATGACATCTTTCCATATGAAAATCATTAGCTTGATTATCAACTATAGTTGCAGTAGTTGTTGTAGCCGTAGTAGAAATGCTCACTAATGATTCTGGAAAAGCCTGGCGCAAGATCTCAAAATCTTTTTCCTCAAACCCTAAATTATTTGCAAGACAATCGTCTAGCATAGCATCACCACCATGAGTTGTATCCTGAAATTTATGTTCTTGGTGGTTGTAGCTATGAAGGTTGCGTTCTTCAAAAAACCCAAGATTTTGAGAGCCAAAAAAATCATTCTTTATTCTTTTACGCATGGCATAATAATGTCTACGGATGCTTCCAAATTTTCTTTTCTCAGAGGCTTTTTCACTTCCTTTCAAATTTTCTATTCTAGGTTTTGATGATGGATTAGAACCAGATAATTCAAGTTCTGCCATGCGGGCAGAAGCTTGAGCGGAAACCTCGGGATCATAAAGAAGAGAATGCCACCGATCTCGAATTTCACGAAACGTATATCTGCGTGAAAAATTTACTGCCCCTTTAGCAAGTGCTTCAAGAGAGGCACCAGCCTGTAAGGGGGAAAAATGCAGAAGATTAATAAACAAGATTTCATACAGGATAAGCTTGAACTTGAACAGTGTTTCATCTCTATTCTTATGTATGCACCAAAGACCAAAATAAGCATTGATTTTTTTTTTAATATTATATTTATCTTTCTCGTGTGTGATTAACTTGCAAGGAAACTGATGCAGACTAAATAGGTTAAATCAAAACTACACATCAGACCCCTCTCCAATCACAGCAAATAAGACCATAGGAAGAAGTATGGTGCACAAGTTTTCTAAAAAAATCTACACCTACACCTTCCATCTGTGATTACTGACATCACAGAAACAACAATTGGCATCTGACTTCCAATTTTAACATCAACTTGTCTATGACACATTTCTAAGGAGGACACTCTTAAATGTTCTTAGTCTGTTGAACACATCAAAATTTACAAAAAGAAGTTTTGTTTACAGAAGGAAGTTCTGTCTATTTGACATAAACTCTCAGGTACATCTGGAAATCTCCAGGACAGTCATGAAGTATATACAATCACAGAAGATAGCTAACATACCCCAGTCTTTTCTTATTTGAATCTCAAACGTGAATCACATAAATCATTTCCCAAATCTGAGACTCTGAGTAGTTCTGAAAATACTATCATTTCACCACTCAAGGTTTCAACGCATACTATTAATCAAAAGATCAATTGACATTTCGAATCTCCATCACATTACCACCACATGTGAAGCCCGTCGATGACTCACTCACCAACATATTGAAACATCCTAGAGAAGATCTACATTCTAATTGAGTAGGATTATAATATGCTGGCATACATGCTTTCATGTACATTGCATACATCCTAAAGTTAGGGCTTTTCTCATCCTTCAATTGCGATATATGCAGAAGTTTCAATTCCATGGTCTAACTAGAAAAAATCAAAAGAAAGCATCTACCTATCTAGCTATCTATCTATCATAAACATAATACAAGCGTAATGCCTATATTAGGGCCAGTAACCTAGCATTGTGCACAAAATTAGGACCAGCAATCATCCATCAACATAATAAACAGACTCATAAATTAGGACCACCAATCTACTACAGTATACACCCAATACGAATTTCTCGAAACATAACCTAAAAACATATTATCATGTCATCAACCCAACCAGGTGATTCCCACTAATAATAAACAAAGACTCCAACTTCATAAATTTTAAAACCACACTATCATGTCATCAATCCAACTAGAAGTAACCTTATTAAAAGCTCGAACTATAACATGCTCATCAATTACAAATGATACCAAATCCCAAACAAAGAAGTTAAAAAATGGAAGGCAGCAATTAGAAGGATGAATGGAAACCTCAATCGAATTCTTGAGCAACAAGTCATCTTCAGGAGTCCACGGAGAAGAAACAGTAGCCATTGCTGTCATCTTCCCCACTGAAATGACAAAAGAAACCCTAAATTCTCTCTGAGGGAGCTGAGGATGTGGAATTGGAGGATTTCTTCTGCAAATGATGGATGAGTGAAGGGGAGTTCGAAGGTGAAGCTCAAAGTAGCAGCATCGAGTGAGAGCAAAGTGCGAAGATCTTGCGTAAGCTCATGACGCGGGTAACGTCTCTCACGAACAACACCAGTGTTTTAACAGAGGAGAAGCAGGTTTTTAGTTTTTACTTTTCATTTTTTATATTTTTTAGTATGTTATTGTCATGTTAATGTTTGGGATTTTGTCTTGTTTTGTAAGATTATTAAATTAATAAAGTGGAGTTTCTCTACAAAGAGAAAAATCCAACGAATACATGAAAGAAAGGATTTTCAATTCAGTTACAGAACCGAACATTATTATTCAGATCTACATCGAATTCTAGTGCTCAAAATTGAAGGAGTTGCGTCGTTTCGTCACGACTTGCTCAAATGCACTAGGGAGGCAACAAAGGTTAAGTTCACCATATATTGTTTTAGACTATTGTTTCTTTAGAGATCAATAAATAATATTTAGTGCCACACTCGTGATTGATTTGTTGGAGTCCATAGTAAGAGCAACTTAGGACTTCATGATGTGTGGTTTATAATATATAAAATAAAGATAATGATCACAACCTAGTCTTAAGGAATCGTCTAAATAGTGTACCTAGCGCATACAATATAGCTAAAGTAAGTCCCGTTGTCTGAGTGTCAATTCATAAGACATTGATATGCAACTCTGAATACTAAGCAATGCATCAACTCCTAACCTACTTAACTAAGGGGTTGTTTGATAGTTTCTGGATGATTAAGTGCTGAACCAATAAGAGTTTTTAAACCATTAAGTGTTGAACCATTAAGAGGTCTGGACCATTAAGCTAGTATATCGCTTAACTATTCAAAGACAAATGGCTAATCAAGTCAAATAATAGGTATTAACCATTCAGCATTAGTATAATGATTAACCATCAGAGGCAAATGTCTGAACCATTTAAACATTTGCTCGCGAAACAATAAATATGAACCATTAAGTGCTGAATCACTCAGACTTATGAACCATTTAAGAAGTTGAAACAAATAGCCCCTAGGTGATTTTAGCTAACTAATGAAAACTAAGTAAATACTAAAGATGGAAGGAAAATAAGAATGCAATGGACAAAACAACTAAAGTACAAAAGATAACCACTTATGGAGAAGCAATCTACCTAAGCAAGGAAACCTATTGATGATTCGACTATTTTTGAAATTGACTAATCAAATGGCACTCGATCTAAAGGTGAAACTCACTTAGGAAACACCTAAATATGCTAGATTTTCTCCCAGACCCACTAACCCACTTAAACGAATCTAATGATTATATAAAGCACCAAGATAATGGAATGGATCACTTTCCGGTCTCACTAAACACGAAATGCTAAGATACTCTAATGTTGTTTTATATTCCGATCTCAACAACATAGTACCCTCACGAACTGATACTAAAAATCATATAAGGTAAATGGGTAAATCATTCTAAAGTGATCTACGACTCAAGATCACGAAAATCAAAGACGAAAAGGCAATGTCAACTCGTCCGACCTTAGCCTAATTAAACAATGAACAAGATGAAACTAATCATTTTATCATTTTCTTAATCATTTAAAACAACCTTAGCCCGTTCCACATATATATATGAGTGAGTGTCATATATTATAGAAATGTTAACAAAAGCTACGATCTTATAGTTTTCTTAATCATTTAAAAGTATAAGTTTTAATTAGTGATCTTAAGAAACATATATGGATCTAAAAAACATGCAACAAACATAGCACGCTCCGCACTAAGAATGAGTTTCGAGAGCAATTGGTTAGGTAAACCCGAAATGCTTTAAGGGATTATATTCCACGATCTCATCCTACATATGATTATAGTTTCCTGGTCTTCGTTCTTCTTTAATCTTATTATTTTTTTTATCACTCGTCTAATTCTATTTCTAAACACACATTATTGTTTAAAAAAATACTCAAACTCTTAAACTCGTAGATAAAAACACCCATGTCTTCACACCGAATACCATTAGACCATATAATGTTAGTTAGAGATCTAAAATACGAACGATTTGATGCTAGTTTAAACTTACTAAATAAATAGTAAATACGTGATGAAACCCACAACGTTTGTCCACTTAAAAAATGAAAAAGCCCAATTGCCTCATTTTGACAGTTCGTTCCATCGCCTAATTTCACCATTTTCAGTTACACCAGCTCGAACGCAGAGACAGAAAGAGGATCGAGATGAAGACGAAGACGGCATATCGATCAGATAATCGCTGTAAGTCCTGTGTTTTAGTATTCGGAATCATGCTTCTGTTAATGATCCATGCACCGATGGAAGTCGCCGCTTCGAAGTCTCCTTCGGCGTTTGTTCAGACCGTCATCTACTCCAATAAGGTCGCGATTTTCTCAAAGTCATACTGCCCGTAAGCCTTCTTTCTATTGATATCTATGTAGACGAAATCAGTTCATATGTTTGATTTAAGGAGAACTGCGAAGATTACGAGTTGGATAGATAAATAGGATTGCTGAAAATCATTTGTGTTGACTCCTTATTATATAAGCGAAGATTTATTACTAGTATAGTAGTATTTATGGTGAAAGTAACCTAGATACACAGAGATATGTTTTTTTTATGATTTAGGATAAGAAGGCTTGAGTGATACTGATTGAGGACTAATTCGATGTAATGTCTTGTACATTATGATGGTTTGATCATCTTCTCCTTTTCAGATTATTTGAATTAATGTACTGCGTCATCATATCTGGAACATGTAGGATTATCTGTCAATTTGATTCTAGTTGGCTGATTTTTTAGCTACTAGGAGAAAAACTTATTGTTCATATTGTTTATTGGTTGACCTGGTAACAGCTTGTCATCAATGTTAATATCTGAAATCTCATTTACGGAGATACACTGCTGTAATCCTCAAGTGAAGTTATTGATTCAGTTTTGTTGGGTAGAAGTTGCTAGATTGTGATTGGTTTTAAAGTTGGAAGTTAAGCTCATAGAATTAATGATCTAGCTATTTCTGTTAGTTAGTTTAATTCATTGTATTGTGTATAAGTAATGTTTTGTTTTAGATGTATAGCATGCATAGTATAAGGGTTGAATGTGTAAATAGTTTGTTAGTTCTTCTAACTTCTATAAATAGGTGTGTGGAGTGTGTATTTTCATAGATTTTCTTAATAAAACTTTCAAGGTCGTTATGTTCAGTTAATATCATTTGGTATCAGAGCAGAAAAGGCTCTCGATCCAAGAATTCTCTTCTCCCTCGATTCGAAATCTTCTTCTCTCGATCAATTCTCTCGACTCTGCGATTGAATTGAACTGCGATCGAAAACAACACTCAATTTCT
>BJCN01344093.1:0-11964 GCA_018326445.1 Flaveria brownii
GGACCTCCCAGTCTGCTCAATTTCAAGCTATGATGGCGTCACACGGGGTGCAGTGGTTGGAGCAGGAGCAGAGGAAGAAGAACTCTGGATGGATGGGATGGCTAAAGAAAAAGTGGATGTGAAGGTGACATGTGGAAATAGGAAGGATATCTGTCTTTGAACAGTTGAAGGAAACAATCTTATCATTATCTGACATTATTATTATTAATATTATTATTCATAGGGGTGATTGCACCTTCCACTTTGTAAGAGCTAGACTCTGATACTATCGACTTTGTCTTATTTTGAACTGATTTCAACGATACAATGCTGTTGAAACATTTATGATTATCTGTCATGTGTTGTGTATTTCATGGTGTTGGGCCATGCCATTCTTGATATTATTAATATTATTATTCATGGGGGTGATGGCACCTTCCACTTTGTAAGAGCTAGACTCTGATACTACGAACCGTTTCGAAGCGCCCTACCCTTGCTTGTTGTTGGAACGTTTCCTTCAACTAGGTAATCATGTCGTATGCTCCGTAATGTTCATACTCCTTTTGGACATCCGGAGTCATACTTGCCATAGGCAAGACACTTGGACCGAGTCCTCAGTGTACTTTACCCAATTCATAAAGGCCTCCTCATCTTCCTCATTGGGTTGATTGGGAATCGGTTTGTCTAATATGTATGACCATTTCTCTTGCTTGAAAACATTCTCAAGTTTCAAAACCAATCAATAAAATTGTTATGGTTTAGACGCTCCTTTTGGAGAATGGTCCTTAGTGATAGTGAGTGAGCGGACGGGATATCATATTTTCATTGTTGTTGGTGGCCATCTACAAAATTTAACAAAGTCCAATTTTAGTTTTTTTTTTGATATTGTAGTATTTTAATAATTAATACCCTTTTATGTGTCATACACAAATTTAAAGTTCTAGAATCCAACGTTACATTTAAATAGTGGTTAGGTGACCTTTATCCCATTATTTAAATTAACAAGGTAGTCAACATTTTGACAACTGCAACGCTTTTGCAACTTCTAGAGGTATGGGATCGACTTTAAACATCATATGTATAGTCGGCATGTTAATCCCATCAACACCTTTTGTATACCACATTGTAGGTGATCCATTTAACATGGTTTGCAAATCAGGTCACCCTACTTACACACACATGTGGGTTTACCAACACAAGTGGTTAGGTGATCTTTATCCCACAAATATGGTATTCCCACCTTAAATCAAAAGTTTCCTCAAAATGGTTATGTGACCTTTATCCCATGAAGAGTTTCCAAGTGACTCAAGTGTTGTGCAAAAGGATGGTGTTAAACTTGTTTTCAAAAGAAATTTTAAGTTTTCATAATTCTAGTTTAGAAAAGTCTATGTACCTTGTGTTTGCATGCTTTCAATCACATGGTGCCCTATGGTTCTCTTTTTAATAAAACCCCTTTTATTAAGATCATAAATCCTAATAATAACCCTTTTATTAACCACTTAATAATAAGGAACCATCAATTTTTAGCTTCTTATGTTTGTTAATAAGTTTGTTATGCATATCCAAATATCAAACAGTCAACCATAAAACAAACAACCAAACAAGCACAACCATTACAATCACAAGTGCATAACAATAGTCACTAAGTTGACTACACTTTTTTGCCATCACAAGTGTTGTCTTTAGGTCTTTCCTAAGGGTTAAAAATGACACATCAAAATGTGTCCATGAACGCCACTTGAATCTACATCCAAATGCTTCAAGTGCCCATGTCTTTTGTGTCCATGTCTTTTATGTCCTTCTTTGGGTCTTCAACTTGTGCATCTTCTTTTACAAAATCATATCTTAATACAATTTTTCTAATAAACGAAATGCACCTAATATATTTATTACATAACCAATGAATAAATAAATTACAATCCAAAGTACAAACACAAAAAAAAATATTACAACCCTTTTATGAACAAAACCAAACATGACAAAATCACAATCTACCAAATCCAAATCACATTAGGTCAAGGCTATGTTATGCACCAAAATATGTATCAAATATAACATTCAAGAGCAACCATGAACTCCCTTTTTAACCCTAATGTTTTGGCCAACGTAAACCAAAGCTTTAGGGTTTTGTCCAAACAAAATAATCAACCATTTGATGTTAATCTTTCAAGGTTTATATAAAAGCATGTAGGATAAAACCTTGAAAGATAAGGGATTCATACATCCATGACAAAATAGCCCCTAATGGGTTGAAAAAGTCCATGAAAACTAACTTTTCTTGGACTTTTGAAGCAAATATTCAAGATAACCGGCTGTAGATGCCATTGTTGGGTTTGTAACATGATTATCAAAGCTAGTTTAACCATTTAAACTACAAAATGTAGCGGATATAACTTGTTAAAATTAGGTTTAGTAATTTGAAAAATAAACCTTTTTTTAACACAAAACAAACACATGAACAAGGATCATATGTATGTGAAATGAAATGCTATGAAATACGAAAAAAGAACAACCATAGGATGTTCTTGAAACTACCTTTCAAGAACAAAAGGATGTTGTATGGATGAAAAAAAGATGATGATGCTTCTTGAATACCTAGCCTCCAAAAGAGAAGTCCTCAAGCTTGTATACCCACAAGCTCTTGCAAATACCTACCTTGTTAAGAGATGCAACACCCAAACCCTATTCTTGTGCCTTCTTCAAAACTGAAAATCAACCACTAGAAATTCGAATTTCAGCCCTCTAATCTCAAAATTTCAGCTTAGAAAGGAAGAAGGGAGAGTTTTTGCATGTGTATGAGATAAAGTGTGAATGGTAGAGTGTTGGAATGAATTAAGTTTTGTAGAAACCAAGACAAAAAGGAATCCCAATGCACCCACCCTTGGGCGGCCGAAACTTGTTTGAAATGGGTTCCCACCCATTTTAATTTTTATAAAATTTTACACTCTTTAACCCATAAGTGTATAAAATTATACCCCATTTTAATTTTATAACTTTAACACACTATTATTTGTAATTATTTAACTTACTTAAATAATGATACAAATAATTTCTTATGAACAAATTATCCATATAATTTGTTCTATTTCAAATGCAATAATTTAGAAAACCCATTTTCTAAATTGGTGTTAATATTTATTTGTTTGATCATATCAACAAATAAATATTTATTGGTATTTGCTTAGCTTGTTATTGGGTATGACCCGACTAGGATCATAACGTACTAACCACATCAGTCTTGTATGTGTCTTGGGCATATAAGATCCAACAAGTGTTGGGTCGGGTTCACAAACATCTACGTCAGAACCGAAAATTTCTAAACCAACAAGCCCTAAACGTGTAAATCATCAAAATGCTGATAAAAAGAAAGAAAATTGTGTTCAAAATGTTAAAACAATAAATTTTGTTAAAGAAGGTGAAGCATCTAAGAAGGGTGAGAAATAGACCACCTCCCGATCATACTCAATCTCTCACAAAAGTTCTCCACCACCTATCGAAGGGAGATCCTTCTATAATTATGGAAAACGAGGACATATTTCTGCATATTATCCTCATTATCAGACACCTAAAACAAAAATTGAACTTTTTGATGAAAAACCAAGATTTTTCAAAAATAGATCTAATACTCCTCCAAAATACCAAAGTCAACACAGACAAGCTCAAAGCGAAGTTGTGTTGCCTAAGGTTAAACCTGGGATTGTTAGTGAACCAAAAGCTAATACCATAAGCCAGTCATCTCTTTACCAAAAACAAGCCTTGCACAAAACTAGTTTATGGAAAGAAAAATAAAGTAACGTGTCTGACAGTGAGGACAAGAAGAAGAAAGATGTTTCCTCATCCTCTGAAGGTCAGTGGGTTGAGTTCATGATATGTGATATCTCTGGGAAACCCAAGCCTGTAAAGGCTTGGGTCCCCAACCTGAACTAATCATTTCCATTCTTTGTGCTGGTTATCCACTACAGCGCTATCACTAATACCTGGATTATTGATAGTGGGGCTTCCAGACACATGACCAGGAATTCGTCTCTCCTTTTCAACGTCAAGAAAATTAAAAGGGGGACATGTATCTTTCGCTGGAAATAAAGGAGCTTTTATCACCGCTCAAGGCGAAGTGGGAAACGAGAAGGTAAAGTTTG
Organism: Flaveria brownii; assembly: GCA_018326445.1. Classification (NCBI taxonomy): domain Eukaryota; kingdom Viridiplantae; phylum Streptophyta; class Magnoliopsida; order Asterales; family Asteraceae; genus Flaveria; species Flaveria brownii. The sequence goes on from BJCN01344093.1 coordinate 4,116, forward strand.
ATAAGGTCAACTATGTTTAGCAATTGCAAAACAATTTGCTTTCTGTCTCCCAAATTTGTGATAAGGGATTTAAGGTCGTGTTTGACGATAAGAAATGTTACATACTTAAGAAGGAGTATGTTATACCGGAGGAGCAAGTTCTAATGTCGGCCTCAAGATATAAGGACCTGTATGTCTTGGACCTTTCAAAAGCCTCCGCTACTAAGTCTACTGCTTAGTGTTTCTTGTCAAAAGCAACTAAAAGGGATTCAGTTTCCTGGCATAGGAGAATGGGACACATCAATCCCAGGAAGATAAACCATCTGGTCCAGAATGATCTGGTGGATGGAGTTACTGTCAAGAACTTCCAGCTTCCACACTTTTGCATAGCATGTAAGAAAGGGAATCAGTCAAAGAAGTCTCACAAATCAAAGAAGTTCATTCTATCGAGATTCCTCTTGAGCTTCTACATATGGATCTGTTTGGCCCTGTCAGCACAAAGAGCATTGCTGGTGATGGTACTGCTTTTTGATGATAGATGATTACTCAAGATTCTCTTGGGTGATGTTTCTGAAAGTGAAGTCAAAGACATTTGGATCATTCAAACATATAGTTACCACATTGGAGTCACTCTACAAGCTAAAAGTAAGGAAACTGTGTTTAGACAACGGAACAGAATTCAAGAGTTAGTGGATGGAGGTATTCTGTCGTGAGAAAGGGATTGTTCATCAATTCTCTACTGCCTACACTTCACAGATGAATGGAGTTGCTAAACTGAAGAATAGGAGCTTGATAGAAATAGCAAAAACAATGCTAGTAAACTCAAAACTACTGGTTCAATTCTGGAACGAGGTAGTAGCTAATGCGTGTCATACTCTAAATCGGGTCTTAGTGGTCACACATCATGGAAATACTTATTATGAGTTGCTCCAGCAACGTAAACCCAACTTGAAGTATCTGGAACCATTTGGCGCACCCTGCATGCAGTTAAAGAAAAACCAGATTGGGAAGTTCTGCAAGAAGGCAGAAGAAGGTATCTTTCTTGGCTATAGTATACCAGACAAAAGGGTTTACAATAAGTCAACTTGTCAGGTAGAAGTGCGATGCAATGTTGATGTACAATGATACACCACCCCCTACGGGAAAAGGACCTTCCTTCTTCTTTGACTATGATGGATTTTTTAAATCCTTTAATCTACCTTCTTCCCATTTAGATGATGTGTGTGAAACTCAAATGATGTACGATGTTCTGGACACTCCTACTTGAGACTCGAAATCCTCGGCTCTATTAGAATATACTACTAGCCCTTAAGGGGGAGAGCTAGAGATAAGCGATTCCTCTGATGATGATGAAGGTGAAGAAGTCAATGTGAACCAGGAGGAACATGTTGCCATTGCTGAAAGTACACCTGCAGCTGATCATGAAATAACAGGAACTTCTGAACCTAGTCCTTCAAAAGCCACAGAAATTGAACCTGTTATTCAAAACCTGGATGATGAAGTAGCAGTTCCCCTAAATCCTGAAACTCGGATTAATATGAATCATCCCCTGGACAATATCATCAGGGATATTCTCTCAGGATTTCAAACAAGAAATCAGCTTTACTCAGCTGACTATGTTGCAGTCATGGAAAAGGGGTACATACACGATGGGGCATATCGATGTTTTGTGTATCAAGTTGAGCCCAAGTATTTAAGTGAGGCCTTAAATGATGAGGCATGGGTAAGTTCCATGCAAGAAGAATTCCTTTAGTTTAAGAGGTTAAGTGTCTGGACACTTGTCGATAGACCAAAAGGTGCAAAAGTGATTGGCACTACGTGGGTTCTTTGCTGCAAGAAGGATGACCAAGGGGACATAATCAAAAACAAGGCTAGGCTAGTTGTTTAAGGGTTCAGGCAAGTCGAAGGAGTTGACTACAATGAAGTGTTTGCACCAGTGACTAGGATGGAGGCAATCAGAATCTTGCTAGCCTATGCATCCTTTATGCAGATCAACGTATATCAATTGGATGTGAAAAGTGCATTTCTTCATGGTGAGATCCGTGAAACAGTTTATGTCAGTCAACCTGAAGGATTCGAGGATCCTTATCATCGGGATAGAGTTTATAAACTAGACAAGGCTTTGTACGGACTTCATTAAGCCCCTCGAGCCTGGTATGAGAAACACTCTACTCATCTGCTAAAACATGAATTTCGCAGAGGTATAATTGACTGCACATTGTTCATAAAGAAAGAGATGGTGATTTACTAATGGTGCGGATATACGTGGATGACAAAATCTTCAGTTCCAAAAACAATTGGATGACAAAATCTTCAGTTCCAAAAACAAAGCATTATGTAAAGAATTCAAATCGGTGATGAAAGCAGAGTTTGAAATGAGTGCCATGGGAGAGATGAAGTTCTTTTTTGGTTTAGAGGTAGATCAGATACCAAATGGAATCTTCTTGCATCAGACCAAATATGTTGGAGATATCTTTAGTCGGTTCGAGATCGAGAATGCAACGGTTGCTGGTACTCCACTTGCCACGAACCATGATGTGGCACCGGCAAAAATGGTGATCTGGTAGATGCCACTATGTATCGATCAATGATCGGATATCTGATGTACCTCATAGCTTGTCGTCCTGATATTATGTATGCCACGTGTCTCTATTTCGTAATCTGAAGGGTACTCCAACACTTGGGCTGTGGTATCCTCATGATGATGACTTTGAGCTAACAGGTTATAGTGACTCAGATTATGGCGGTTGCAAGATGAATTACAAGTCAACATCAGTGGGATGTCAGTTCTTTGGAAGACGATTAGTCACTTGGCAGTGTAAGAAGCAGACGTTTGTTGCTCTGTCAACATGTGAAGCTGAATACGTTGCTGCGGCAAGTTTCTGTTCACAAATCATCTGGATTCAACAACAAATGCGAGACTATAGTTTGAAATTTTCTAACACCCCAATATTTGTTGATAATTCTGCTGCTATTGCTGTCATCAAAAATCCGGTCCAACACCCCAAAACTAAACACATCGGAATTAAATATCACTTTATACGTGACTGTTTTGAAAAACAATTAATCGATGTTGTTAAAATTAACATTGATTTCCAACGCGCCGATCTCTACACAAAAGTTTTTTATAAACCTCGATTTTATTATCTATTAGAGGTTAATGGCGTTAAGAGGAAAGATGATGTGATTCCAGACGAATCAAGTTCATAGTCCGTCTCTATGTTTTATTTTTTTAATTTTAATTTTCTTTATTTTATTTTTCTGTCTTTCAAAATTCAAAAAACACAAAAAGATTTTCGGTTTTAGAATTTTAGGGGGAGAATAGTTTAGTTTCAGTAGTTAGTATTTAGTTACTTAACAAAAAAAACGGGGCCGGGCGGATAAGCTGAAAAGCAAAGACATCAAATCTGTGAAATCGATTCAAGATATTGGAAAATGATAGTACACAGGAATCGAATTGTTTGGGACACCAAAAAGATTTAAATGTTCAAAAATGTTATATTCAAAGTTATAGATAATTATATGTCTAAGAAGTCAAAGGCTAATGAGTAGAAAAATGATAGTAAGTTAGTCTGCTACAGTGGTTACTTAGAGAAAGTAGATCTAGGGGTTGCTAGACCATTATATGATGTGTTGGTAGATTCAACACAATAGACTAGTAGACTTCATTAGTGATCAAATTAAAACTAAATCATTCAACATGCTATGAGTGTCCATCTCATCCCTTGTTAACACAATCAACTTATTTCCAATAAGGGGTGAAGAGCAAAATGAATGCTACAAATGTGTGCGGACGACCATAAAAAGAGAGCAAGGTGCATGAAAAAAAATTGTCAAACGCAATCAAAATAATGAAAAATTTTGTTGGTGTGTTATATGTAAACTAAAATTGCTCTAACAAGAAGATAGGTTGTGTGCCTGTCTGGTGTGCGATGACACTGACCTGAGGATAAGCACAGTCTAAATATTCTAGAAATCATTGTTGTTTGCGCCTCTCTGCTGTGCGATGGCACTGACCTGAGGCTTGGCATCTCTTTGAAAGCTCTTAGAACAGTTTCTTCTTGTCAAAAACCCGTAGACCACTCAAAATTCTCCTGAGGAAGGTTGATGACCATATAAGAGTGGGATCCACAAATGCTTGTTGAAATCATAAACCTAAGTAATCACCAATGTATGTCAAAATTCTGTGTATGGATTTATGTGGACAAATATCTTGACAATCATCGTGGCAGCATTCCCCGATGGTCAAAATCAATGTGTGATACATAACAGCTCTAGCATTATTTCCTGTTACTGCTCCTAACTCTTAGATGAATAAGACTAAGTAATTGGTAAATATAATGTTCTATGTATCTACATAAATATAAAAGATCTCAAACGATTATGTTTATGCCTGTATGATTCAAATGAATCTTTCTAGATAAGATGAATATGCTTGAAGCTGTTCAGCTCATGGGGAGAAATCGTTTAAGGAATGTTTCAAATGTTTTCAACCCACCTCGCGTGAAAAATACAAAAAGAAGTCATAATTTAGTTTCTTTAAAGTTTTTTTTCTTAGCTTTAGTTATGTTTGTATCGAGTCGATGTCGGACTATGTAACAAGATGAAATCTGTGAATGTCACTAATTGAACCTAACACTATCTGATAAAAGCCTGGTTCTGAAATGTTAAAAGGATCACATCTGAGGTGATCACAAGGTTTTCATGTAAAAGGATCACGTCTGAGGTGATCAAATGGTTTTCAATTAAAAGGATCACGTCTGAGGTGATCAAACTTTTTTGATTAAAAGTATCACGTCTGAGGTGTTCAAAAGTTTTTAGTTAAAAGGATCATGTCTGAGATGATCAATGGTGATAATGTTATATATCAAATTCAAGTTTTTGAAAGGTTGGGACAAATGAAGTCAAACTCATAAGTATGAGCCAATCGTATGATTGGATCATAAGTATGGACCAATCGCACGACTGGACCATAAGTATTAACCAATCGCACGAATGGACCATGAATATGAGCCAATCACATGATTGGACCATGAGTATGGGTCAAGTATACGATTGGATCACAAGAATGAACCAATCGTACGACTGGTTGAAGAAGTCTAAGTCAGTCATATGACCGAACCTCAGTCGCGCACGAATGAATCATGCGTATGGGTCCAGTCGCATGACTGAAACAAAAAACAATATAAAAAGGGGCTCAGTCGGTAGCCCTACACTTGACTTCAAAAAGCTCTCAAGAACCGCCGATTACGAAACCCACCCTTTTCAAATTTTTCTCCGTCATTGACTTTGATTTCGCATCACTAACCAATTGTTATCCATCTACAGGTACAATGAGACTGAAAACATACAATATGAGAGCGTTAAATCGATCCAAAATGTCCGAATCACTTAAAACAAGAACCAAGACAAAGAACACTAAATTAGAACACTTAAATGGACCTAAACGTGTATTTAAAAGACAATAAGTGTAATATCGAGTCCATGCGCGTCTAATGAATCCAATCTTGATGTGTACATGACTGTTTTGAGAAAGATTCAAAAATTTTGGACTCGCACAGTGGATATGCGAAAGGACATACGAATGAACCTCAGTCGCACGATAGAGCCAGACGCATAATTCAATCCCATGATTGAATCAATTGGTGAGTCAGTCGTACAACTGACTCAACCGCATGTCTTGGCATACGACTAAGTTTAGTCGGAGGCTTAACCGTACAACTGAGTTCACTCATATGGTTCAATCGTACGGTTTAATCGTACGATAGAACCAGTTGGATAAAAGCAGTTCTAACTCAAATGTTCTTTCTTGTGAACGGATCTAACGTGTTTGTTACTTGTGTTGCAGCAAAGTGGCTGACAGATGGACGATGAGCACTAAGAACAATATATGTGCTTATCTCGACCCTACATCTAGGAACGCTTCAGAGTTTGTTGGGATCATCGACTTTCTACAACGGTCGAGGATATATCGAGCAGTTTCAGCTCCCTGCACACCGTATCGATCCATACAGTAGGCATTCTGGGGGAAGGTTATAGTCGATCGCTCAGTCGAGCCGAACCGGATCCGAAGTTCTATCTTCGGACTAGATAGTGATATAGGGGAAAACAATGTCAGGGGAGTCTTGGACTTGGGTGAGGATGGAGACTACCCAACCAAGCTATATCCCCTGACAGTTAGGGGTTGCTTCTTGAGGATCAAGTATGCCGGCGACATCAATGCCGGCGTGCTTAACAAGAGCAACATGTGCTCGCGGTTTAAGTACTTGGCACATGTGATCCTCAAGTGCATCGCGACAAGGAGAGGAAGATTTTATGAGATAAGTGATCAAATCCAGAATATATTCGTTGCACTGGTACAGAACCACCCGTTCAGTTTTTTGTGGATGTTCTTCGGGTATTTTAGGGAGAACATAGAGGCGAATGGTAAGGAGGGTTTCTGCACGTACCCTAGGTTCCTATAGATTATTATAGACGAGAAGCTCCCCTCACTGCCTAAGAATAAGGATGATAAGGTAGTGCTAGAGGTCATGGATGATACTACCTTGGGGAGGATGAAGGTTTACCGGGGCAAGTAGGTGAAACCCCCGGTTAGGAGGTTGTTTGGTCATCTGCCCAAAATTGATTATGTCGCACCAGACAGAAAGAAGTGGCGCCATGATGACAGTGACTCCAATGTTGAGCCGGTAATGATCCAAGATGACGATGACAATGACGATGATGATGACCAAGATCATGGTCAAGGTGGTGGAGAGGAGGGCTCGAGTCAATCACGAGCCACATACACATCTACTATGTGACAACCGATCCTAAGGTCACTATTCTAAACCCTAATTTATTGCATCATATCCCACCTTATGAGTGCTAATAATGGAAACAATTCAATTATATCAAGAATGTTAGAATCACCCTTTGTTATTTGATCTATTTTTATGATTCTATGTGATTTTTGTGAATGTAGTTATTTTAGGTCTTGTTTTTTTTTTTGAAAATTAGTGCCCGGGAATATTAATTAGTCACCCTAAGTAGAAATCACTTAGTCTTAATTGAAACATATAAAATGTGCACACACCCACACACACATAATTGTAATTTTCGGTTCATGCATGCATGGACATGCACAAGACACCACAACTAACAACATCTACCAACTAATATACTAGAAATTACCACCACATAATAATTATTGTGAGATAAAAATTAAATTAAAAACTCCACTAGAGGACTAGGGAATCGGCTGCCCCCCCTCCTCTAATCATCTCCCCTCTAGACCACTTTTCTTCTACCCATACTTAATCCATGCAATTCCTTTCTAAGCACACACTTCACTCGATCTCTCTTCCTTTACTCTCTCCTGGATTCCCTCTCCAGAAAACACACACTTACACCAAGGTTCCAAGTCCATTTCAGCAGCAAAAATCGTGAAGAACAAGCTTGCATCCATCAGCCAACATCAAAACCGCAAGAAGGTGTCCATTTGGTGAAGTTTTGAAGCTTGAATCTTGCAAAACCGAGAGTTCCATCCTTAGCTCGAGATTATCCGGCCTCATCCAAGGAGTTCCATACCATTCACGACCATCCACACCTTCCAAACCGTGAGATACATCAAGTGTAAGCTCCATATGTTCGGTTTTGGTCATTTCTCAAGTTTGTCTTCATTTTTCACCTAAAAACCCTATTCTTGTTGTAGCAGAAACTACTCACTACTACCTTTTTCTTGGAGAGCTTTCCACTTTCTTGAAGGTATCCTACAAGTATAACACGTTAATCTATAGGGGTAACAAGGGTTTCACCTAGAAAACCCTCTTTTTGGGTGATTCTCACCATCCAACTTGTGCATCTTGTAACCTTTGAGAACTAACCTTGTAAC
>BJCN01344101.1:5774-23443 GCA_018326445.1 Flaveria brownii
TGGACGCTTCAGTTGACATAAGGCGTGCTGCTATAAAGACTTTGATAAGATTGATTCCTCGTGTCCAGGTTAATCTATTCTTTTGCCTAAAAAGAATTATTGTGATAATGCAATACAATCATGTTAATTCATTGATTAAATGCCATGACTTCTATTGTTATCAATAGGTTACAGGTCACATATCAGCACTTGTGCATCACCTTAAGCTTGTATTGGATGGGTATGTTGCTTTTCTTGTGGCATGTGACTTTGTATCATTTGTCATTTGCATGGGTATTTACTTGAAGTACTTTGATAAGTACATATTTTTTTTTTCTTTGGCATTCTGTGTCTGATGTCCAGTTATTTTTTTTTTCCTTTTGACAACATTATCTTCATGTATGCAGTAAAAATGATGAGCTTAGGAAGGATGCTGTTGATGCACTTTGTTGTTTGGCACATGCTCTTGGCGAGGACTTCACTATTTTCATCCCATCAATTCACAAACTTCTTCTGAAGCATCGCTTGCGGGTCTCCTTTCTGATCTTTGTTTATTTATATTTTCTTGCGCAAGTCATTTGCTGATTTGTGGTAAAATGTGTTTAACATATTTTTGCTTTCAGCACAAGGAATTTGAAGAAATTGAGGGGAGGTTGCAAAGGCGCGGGCCTTTAGTCATGGGCAGTGTGGCAGCACAAAAATCAATCCGTCAGCCTCCTGTTGAGGTTATCAGTGATCCCTTGAGTGATATGGAGAATGATCCATATGAAGATGTGCACAAACAACTCAAAGTTCATCAGGTATTTCTGTAAATTTGATCTCTTCAATTCCTTTTTAAGTGGGATATTTGAATCAGCTTGCCGTTTTTATTCTTGATATCATGCCTGGTGTGAGTCATTATTCTTTAGTATCATGGATAAGTTAAGTTATTATTATTCTTCAATACCATGAATGAGGTGACTTGGTATTCCGATGCATGAGGTGACTCATTATTTCTCAAAATGACTGAAGTCATTAACATGTGACTTGTTGTCATTGTTCTTTAATACCTTCATTGCCAATCGTTGGCCTCCACAGGTAAATGATGGTCGATTACGTGCTGCTGGAGAAGCTTCTCAGCGTAGCACAAAAGAAGATTGGGCCGAATGGATGAGGCATTTCAGCATTGAATTGCTGAAGGAGTCGCCTTCTCCAGCTCTAAGAACGTGTGCTAGGCTTGCACAGCTACAGGTATTGCTAAGACTACTTTCTTATTTTTTTTTGTTCTTTTTTGTAAATGGCAATCTTTGAATTTCAAATCTTAACCCAAAATACAGCCATTTGTTGGACGTGAGTTGTTTGCGGCAGGATTTGTTAGCTGCTGGTCACAACTGCATGAATCTAGTCAAAAAGCCCTTGTTCGCAGTTTGGAGATGGCATTTTCTTCTCCTAATATACCCCCTGAAATTCTTGCCACATTACTGAACTTGGTATAACTCTTGCTGGATCTAGATCTTACACTGAATGCAATTTTTATCACATTTTTTCAAGAAGTTGATGTATATGTAATTTGTTAGTTTATGTGAAGAAATATAACCAAGAAAATAGATGTTATATTTGAAGTGGTGCCCATATATTATGTGTGCTATTGATTCTTATATAAATTCACAATCCTTATTTTACAGGCAGAGTTCATGGAACATGATGAGAAACCCCTTCCTATTGATATTCGTCTTCTTGGTGCTCTTGCTGAAAAGGTGTGGTGGCTTACAAAGTTGTATATATAAACTTCTGATGCATAAACTGACATTTCATTTTTCATATCGTTGTTTTGTTTATATTCATAATCCTGATGCAGTGTCGAGCATTTGCCAAGGCTTTGCACTACAAAGAGATGGAATTTGAAGGTGCTCTTTCCAAGAAGATGGATGCAAATCCTGTTGCTGTAGTTGAAGCACTCATTCATATAAACAATCAGTTACATCAGCATGAGGTGCTAGACACAATATTCTCTATAGTCTATAGTTGCACGCCTTTGGTCTTTCATGTGATTATCTAAATGTGATATTGGTGTCATTGTTCTGGAGTCTTGACATATAAATATTTTTTTCAGGCTGCAGTTGGAATACTGACTTATGCTCAACAACGTTTGGATGTGCAACTGAAAGAATCATGGTATTTTATTGGGATTTTGAAATCACTCTCACTTTCTTATTTCTCCTTTTAATGGTATCTTGGTCCTGCAGAAGTTTCTTATCAGTTCTATTACTAATAGTTATGTTGCTTGCAAACTCAAGGTATGAGAAATTGCAGCGGTGGGATGATGCCCTTAAAGCGTACACCGCAAAATCTGCCCAGGCATCAAGTCAACATCTCATTTTGGATGCTACACTAGGTATTGTTTAAGTTATAATATGCTACAAATTTTTACTATTCAACAATATCCTCCTCCTGCATCTTTATATAGAGTTTAGTACTGCTAAATACCTGGGTTTTTTTTTTCAAATATGAACCTATTTAACTCATCTTTTACAGGGTTCATTGATATGCGAATCTCAACTATTTCTAGTTATTATCTTTGCTAAGAAGGCTTTAATAGTAACCGTGTGCAAGGCTTCTTTGTTTAGATGCTTATCTGTCTTGTATTATATGGAGTTATATACATTTCAGTGTTTATTATTTCTCTTATTATATATTCATTTATCTATGATTAGGACGGATGCTTGTTGTTTCTCTTATTAAGCTATTCATGTATTTGTGATTAGGACGGATGAGGAGCCTTGCTGCACTGGCTCGATGGGAAGAACTTAACAACATGTGTAGGGAATATTGGACATCTGCTGAGCCAGCTGCTCGCTTAGAAATGGCACCAATGGTCTGTTGATAACTTATATGACTCTCAACCATATTTGGTGGTATTTGCATCAGCCTTACTGTTCTTCTCTATCTCAGGCTGCTAATGCTGCTTGGAACATGGGCGAGTGGGATCAGATGGCAGAATACGTATCTAAGCTGGATGATGGCGATGAAACTAGACTCAGAGTTTTAGGTAACACTGCTGCTACAGGTGATGGTGGCAGCAACGGCACGTTCTTCAGGGCTGTTCTATTAGTTCGTAGGGGAAAGGTACTATTTAAAATATGGATTTGTTCAGTTCAACTGTTTGCTTGGATATTTTGTCAACCCTTTTTCTTATTTTTCACAGTATGATGAAGCACGCGAATATGTTGAAAGAGCAAGGAAATGCTTGGCAACTGAGCTTGCCGCATTGGTTAGTTTACAATATAAAGTTTCTTCCAACCTTAATATATAAATTTTATGGAGATCACAAAATCATAGACATGCAATATTTCTTATCACATAAAAAGCGGTATAGAGTGGTATTTGGATTTTGCCTCATTACCTTATAATGTGTAGGTCCTTGAAAGCTATGAACGAGCATATAGTAATATGGTTCGTGTTCAACAGTTGTCAGAGTTAGAGGAGGTATTTTCTTGAGCATTTTCTAAAAATCTGTTATCCAGTTTTAACTGAATTTCTACTCCGGATCATGATGTTTTTATTATTTTTGTTTGTGACAGGTCATTGATTATTGTACTCTTCCTGTTGGAAATTCTGTTGCTGAGGGGCGAAGAGCACTCATTCGTAACATGTGGAAGGAGCGAATTAAAGGCACGAAACGAAATGTTGAGGTATGTAGTTGAAGTATAGAAATATGCATAACCTAATATGTTTGTGTCAGGATTATACCACAGATCTTTAACTAGAAAATCTGCAGTCTTGATGAAGATTATTTAAATTTTGATTTATAGGTTTGGCAAGCTCTTTTGGTAGTTAGGTCACTTGTATTACCTCCTACAGAAGACAGTGAAACCTGGCTGAAATTTGCTTCGCTGTGCCGGAAAAGTGGTAGGATTAGTCAAGCCAAATCCACTTTAATTAAACTTTTGCAGGTATGTAAACTCTCTGTTTGTTTGATTGAGATATCAAGCTTGGTGTTTTTCTCCTTATTTAAACATGTAATTTACTTATTACTATCTATACACAGTTTGACCCAGAAACAATTCCTGAAACTGTACCATATCATGGTCCTCCACAAGTAATACTGGCATACTTAAAATACCAATGGTCACTTGGGGAGGACCAGAAGCGCAAAGAAGCTTTTGCTAGGCTGCAGGTAGGTTAAGCATTTCACTTTCTAATTTTAGGACCGTCATGGAAACCATTATTATAATTAATCATTGGCTTGTTCTTTTCTTATTCTCGTTTAGGATCTTGCCATTGAGCTTTCAGGTACATCTGGTCTTCAAGCATCTACACCGACAGGTATGGTGGGTGCTCCAAATGCAGCACTTATGGGACGTGTATATCTGAAACTCGGAATATGGCGATGGGCTCTTTCTCCTGGCCTTGATGATGATTCTATACAAGGTAGTCGGCCATAAGTTTTGAGGTTTTTTATATTAGATGCTGTAATTACCATCTCTTCCAAAATCCACTTATATATTTAATCATCATCTATCTTGTAGAAATTCTTAGCTCGTTCAGGCATGCGACTCAATGTGCCACAAAACGGGCAAAAGCATGGCATACTTGGGCTCTCTTCAATACAGCAGTCATGTCACATTATACACTCAGAGGTCTTCCAAATTTTGCTGCACAATTTGTAGTAGCGGCAGTCACTGGATATTTTCATTCTATTGCTTGTGCAGCACATGCTAAGGGCGTAGATGATAGCTTGCAGGTGAGTCACACTACTTAGTTTTTTTTTTATTTTTTATTTTATTTTATTTTATTTTTAAATCTATGTTTAAATTACTTTTGTTGTTTCTGAAGTCTATAGATACACATGCAAATTCTGAACTAAGAATTTTGGTATCCTTATTCCTACTGATTATCGTATGTTTTTAATGCTTTTGAGATACATTACTGCTTTTACAGGATATTCTCCGACTTCTGACCTTGTGGTTTAACCATGGAGCTACTGCTGAGGTTCAAACAGCATTGCAGAGGGGATTTTCACATGTTAATATCAACACGTGGTTGGTTGTTTTACCTCAGATTATTGCCAGAATACATTCAAATAATCATGCCGTGAGAGAACTGATACAATCTCTTCTGGTTCGCATAGGGCAATGCCATCCACAGGTCTGTTTTTTTTTCCTTTTAAGCACTGTTCCAGATTATTTTCTCAGAACTGATACAATCTCTTCTGGTTGTTTTGGTATCAACACGTGGTTGGTTGTTTTACCTTGGTGTATTTTATTTTTTGCAACTGTGTTCCAGGCTCTTATGTACCCTCTTCTTGTGGCTTGTAAGTCGATAAGCAATTTGCGTAAAGCTGCAGCTCAAGAAGTGGTTGACAAAGTTCGACAGCATAGTGGTCTCTTGGTGGATCAGGTGAAATTGTAACAATGACTGTTATCTGATTTGATTTTGGATTTCTGGATTTCTATTGATAGCTTGATTTCTTTATATGAAGGCCCAACTTGTATCAGAGGAGTTGATTAGGGTTGCAATTCTTTGGCATGAATTGTGGCATGAGGCACTAGAAGAAGCTAGTCGCTTGTATTTCGGTGAACATAACATTGAAGGAATGCTAAAGGTTTTAGAGCCATTGCATGAAATGCTTGCTGAAGGTGCAATGAGGAGCAACACAACCATAAAAGAGAAAGCTTTCATTCAGGTATGTCTCGAGACTGTATATTGTTTATTTTCATGCTGTAAAATTATAAATATTTTCATTCGATTCTTGTAATGTTTATGCTATATCTTTGGCATATCCTTATGGAATTTCAGGCATATCATCGTGAATTATTAGAGGCCTATGAATGCTGTATGGAATATAAGAAATCTGGAAAAGACGCTGAGCTTACTCGGGTATGACATTATTGTATAGTAATGTCTATTGTGCATCAATCTGACATGCAAATTATCTTTGCATTATGATTATATCAAATGTTTTATTCAGGCCTGGGATCTCTACTATCATGTCTTTAGACGGATAGATAAGCAGCTTCAGTCTCTTACTACACTAGATCTTCAGGTAACTTTTCTCATGTATTTATATAACTTATAAGGTCAATACAAGAAGTTGTATGCATTTCACTTGTTTGTGAAAGATCCTCTTAGGATTGTGGTTAGTTTGTGGCTCTTGATTACATTATGAACTCATTTGTTCTTGGTTCTAACTCAAGTTTACTCCTTGGTTGTTTTTCTTGTGAAAAACCAGTCGGTTTCTCCAGAATTAGTAGAGTGTCGTAATTTAGAGCTTGCGGTTCCTGGGACCTATCGTGCAGGTATTGTATTCTCATATCAGTTTGTTTTGACCTGTCCTTAGTTAGAGCTACCTGTCGATTAATCCCTAGTCGGTACCCCACTGCCAAACTAGCACCTAGCGATTTTTACGATCATGGATCGGATGATCTGTGTCATTCATAGTATGGATCGAAACGGTCTCGGTTTGGTTGCTTTATGAACATTTTCTAGCCCTTTTTTTAAAAAAAAATTATGTTTTAGTCTTAATTTTAAAAATACTATTATCATAATGATAATCCAAATTTTAAAGAAACCAATTTAGGTGGTTGTATGTAATCATTTAATCTGGCCTGGTGGCTCTGTTTTTTAATAATTTGAGCTGTTTGAGATAGTACTAACTAAAATCGACCCACTCAGAAACCCGAAGGTCAGTTCAAGTTACCCCTGGTACTCATGCTTGCATGCATCATGTTTTTCAGATTCACCAGTGGTGACAATTGCATCATTTGCACCGCAGCTTGTTGTCATTACATCCAAACAACGACCCAGAAAATTGACTATACTTGGCAGTGATGGGGAAGATTATGCTTTTTTGCTTAAAGGGCATGAGGATTTACGTCAGGATGAAAGAGTCATGCAGGTTCCATTGTTTTTCACGATATGGATTATGGAGATTGTTTCTAATATATTTATTAATTAAAGTCGCTTACCATTTTTTTCTATTTGCCAGCTCTTTGGTTTAGTCAATACTCTGCTGGAGAATTCCAGAAAAACTTCAGAAAAAGATCTTTCCATACAAAGATATGAGGTCATTCCGTTATCTCCAAATAGCGGGTTGATAGGGTGGGTCCCGAATTGTGACACCCTGCACCAACTCATTCGAGAGTACAGGGATGCCCGAAAGGTATTTTTCTCTTCACTCTCTCCTTTTGTTTCTCATAATTTATCACTTTATTGATTTCTGATTCTTGTGTAGATCACCCTCAATCAAGAGCATAAATATATGCTTAGTTTTGCTCCAGATTACGATCACTTGCCACTTGTAGCTAAAGTGGAAGTATTTGAGTATGCCCTTGATAATACGGAAGGAAACGACTTGGCAAGGGTATGTCTGTTTCTGTACTTAAAACATATTGTGCAAATATAATGGATTTATAGTTTTTTTTATTGTTTCTGTTACGTAGGTGCTTTGGCTAAAAAGTCGCACTTCAGAAGTCTGGCTGGACAGAAGGACGAATTATACAAGAAGCTTGGCTGTCATGAGTATGGTATGGTATCTCTTCAACGTACCATGTTTTTTTATTCCTTTTATTGTGTAATGCTTATTTCTGACACATGTTACAGGTTGGTTACCTTCTTGGTTTAGGCGATCGACACCCCAGCAACCTTATGCTCCATCGCTTCAGGTACATGATAATCATAGATTGAGTGCCTTTATTTGTATTTTTAATCTCGGCTATAATTTTGAGTATTTGAGTGTTGTTATATAGTGGGAAGATCTTGCATATCGATTTTGGAGATTGCTTTGAAGCGTCAATGAATCGTGAGAAGTTCCCTGAAAAGGTATAATTTTATTAAACGGTTTTTAATGCTATTTTTATTTATATGTCATCTATGCGTGGCTTTACAAACTCTGTATCCTATTGCAGGTACCTTTCCGTTTGACTAGAATGCTTGTAAAAGCTATGGAAGTTAGCGGCATTGAAGGGAACTTTCGTTCAACTTGTGAAAATGTGATGCAAGTTCTTCGAACAAATAAAGATAGTGTAATGGCTATGATGGAGGTACAGATTAGCTCTCTCTAGTATCTGTTTGTATAGCTTGTATGTATGTATATCTGTCTTTATGCTATGCTTTTGTGTTGTCTCTCTGTTGCTATGTTTCAATGGGCCATCAGATGGGTTAAAATTATAAAAAAGCTAACAGTTAAATGGGTCAAACACCCTTATGCTGGATTGCTGGTTGTGTTTCACCCAATACTAACCCGTAATGTATACAATCTAAACATTTTTAACCTTATATTTTTTTATTCAAAGATTTAGATTATTATTGTAGTAATATATTTCTATAATAATGGTGGCTTTTCTATTATTTATATGTGAGAAACTAGAAGCAAAAACAAAATGTATACGAGTTAACCCAACCCAACATTAACTCCTTTTGACCCTTGCAAAAAGGACCTGCCGGCTACTTTTGCGTGCTTCATTTTACACCTATCCATGCCATCATCTATTTTATGCATCCGCTCATACACAAAAAAGAAAATGAACCATTTGAGAAGAATAGTTTCTTTATATATAATACTAACATACAACTCTGGTAGAAGGTTCAACACTGCACTGGCAGTTATATGCCTCCTTTTAAACTGTGCAGAATAGTTTATTTGCTGTTTCATTTGGTTTCAGGCCTTTGTCCATGATCCCCTTATAAATTGGCGTCTTTTCAACTTCAATGAGGTCACACAAATGTCAACTCTTGCCAGCACAAATGTCCAGCCTGCTGTAAATAGTGAAGAAGCTGCTACAAGTCATCTTCTTCAACCACAACGTGGTGCTCGTGAACGCGAGCTTTTACAGGTTTCTGTATCTCATCCATTTGTTTATATTAACCTTACAAGTCTGAATACTTGTAAATCATAATGCTTTATTATAACAATAATTATTATGCTGTAGGCTGTCCATCAACTTGGTGATGCTAACGAGGTTTTGAATGAACGAGCAGTTGTAGTTATGGCAAGGATGAGTAATAAACTTACTGGTCGTGATTTTTCAACATGTTCTACATCACCAACCACCATCCCAGCTGAAAACACCAGTTTAATTTCTGGAGATACTCGCGAAGTGGATCATGGTTTATCTGTTAAGCTACAAGTTCAAAAGCTAATTTTACAGGCCACTTCTCATGAAAATTTGTGCCAAAATTACGTTGGGTATGTGTTCAGTAAACCTTATTTGGTCATGTAGAAACTAAATGGTACAGCCCTTTGTTTAATCGATCACACCAGCCCAACTGAAAGAACACCAACACCATATTTGTGAAAAACTCCACATCATCTTTATTAAAGATATTCGATGATCGACAAAACCAAATACACCTTAATCCTATATACTAAACAACCTTGAACAATCCTACACTAATATGAATACTAAAAAACCAATTAAATAATCCAACCTATTTTATCTCAAACTCAGAATAATTGGTCGATTCAAGTCAAAACAAACAAACTAAATAAGACTTTACTAATTAATCCTCCAACTGAGTTATTGACACAATTGTCTAACAGAAACTAATTCTGAAAAAGACAATTTCACTCTTTAATACATCTCTATTATCAGAAGAATTCAAACTGCATTTTATAACTTTTGAGGTGGGTTGGTTTGGTTTACCTAGAGGTGGCACGACGCTGGACGTAACAGGGTTGACCCGTAACACTTTTGGTCCAAAACATGAAAATCGTTTATGTTTATAGTTAAAAGTGTAAAATATGTACATGTTCAATGATAATTATTTCAATAATAATGATCTAGTTTTGATTAAAGTGATGTAGGGATTTTATGCCTCAAATTACACTTTGGAACTCATGTCCAACAAAACTGATATTTTGATTTTCTGCAGGTGGTGCCCATTCTGGTAAAATACAAGTTCATGTACATATACATCTGTGAATATGTTTAGGCATCGTCTCCTGTAATTTATGTAAACAGGTATTTATTTATAGGGGTGTGAATGTATGTATATAATTTTAACTCTTTTTAGATTTGAACTTGTTATGGTCATAACCAGGCAGATTTTAAAGAGCCAGTCCTCGATTGAAACTATATCGATCTGCATGCGATTGTCATCTTTAGGTGTATGAAACACAGACTTGCATCTCGCGTGTACAACTTATAAGAAAACTACTAGCCACAGCATAAATAATTTCATCTTTGATGCAAGACATGCATAAAGTTTTATGCCATAAGGTATAGAAGAATGCTCTTCAATTTGAGTAACTTGAACTCATTCGAGTTTGATGGTCTTGGGAACTTAAAACTCAAGGCTTAATAGATCTTTGTTTGGTATGTTAATATTCTAAACCGATTTATAAAGTCAGAAACCCTCTTATGTTAATGTTATCTTTTCATTTGTGATGAAACTCAATACGTTTTATGTTAGCCACAAGATCTTCGCTATTGGATGTCAAATTAACAACTAATTAACAATTTATAAAGCATTATTTACAGATTGTTATTGCACTTCCAACTTTTATACATATGGCACTCGGGTTTATTATCAAGTCCAATACTTGGTTATTAAGCATGCAAGTATGTATAGTTCTTTCATGTTTAAGAAAAGTACTTCAAGAACCTATTGCTTCGGTTTAACGATTCTTTATTATTATTAAGGTCGACCTAGGTTTTGTGCTTTATGTCTTTCAAATTTATTCAAGTTCCACATTGCTCTACTTTTTCTTGTTCTTTAGAGGCGTCTTTTCTACAGGACAACCACATTATCTTACAAAACATTGTTCTTTGTTGGATTGTATAAAAGATAACCCTTTAAACAGGGGTTTCACAGGACCTATTTGATATTCAAGCTCTAGTTTGCAAGAAGTCTCGCATATACTTACGTACGAACTGTAAACTTAGATGAGAAAATAAGTTATTTTAGGAACTCTTCCCACCCATAGTAAATGGTTACCAACCTCTTGCTTTGTTGCATATGAAGCACGTATATATTACAATTTTAGAAGAAGCTTGATGGAAGACGTCACTAATCGTAATCAACTAATCTTATATGATTGAAGGAATATGTTTGATTGGTAATTAGTGATGATAGTGAAAATTTTAATTCGTTCAAACATAAAACCATGGTATTTAAGGTTCATTTCATTTAAAAAAATAATTTGATCAAAAGCTAATCATTATACATTTGTAATGTTTCTTATTACATATTTAAATAATTAAGTGTAGCAATTTTATATTTCTATATATACAAGTAAATCAATTTGTTTTTCTTTTTTCCTTTTAGTTCTTTGATGTAGGTAACTTTTTTTATAGATATATTATACAACTAGATCCTTAGACTGTCCATAACGCTAAAAGGCGCAATTTCCACAAATAGTCTCAGTCAGCATGCCACATCAGCTTTCCACTAACTTTCATCTATCCTTCCCACAATCAACTTTTACCCCCCCCCCCCAACACCATCCTTTCCACAAACAACCATTAAAAAAATAAAGCAACACACATTTTTGTGACGTGGGACCCACAAAATGCATCCATGGAGCGCCCTTGGCAAAGGGGTGAAAGACAGATGAATCTGCACAACGCAGCCTTTCCGAAGGGCGGCACGGGCGGGGCTAAGGGCGGGGCTAAGGGAGTGATATGTATGTTGCCTATTTAATGTTACAATGTTTGTGAGTCAAAATTTACGATATTATTATGGTTTTCGT
Source organism: Flaveria brownii (assembly GCA_018326445.1). Lineage (NCBI taxonomy): Eukaryota > Viridiplantae > Streptophyta > Magnoliopsida > Asterales > Asteraceae > Flaveria > Flaveria brownii. Next base: position 17,425 of record BJCN01344101.1, read on the forward strand.
ATGTCTACATAAGAAATTCTTTATCGGGTCATGTTACTGATTCTTTTTTACCGGAATAAGTCGGTCAACAATAAATATTACATATTTAAGTGTAGATATAGGAGTTCAGTGGAGGACCTAAATTTTTTTTTCATGAGAATCGGAATTTTAGGATATGTTGTCTATCACTATATATAATTTTGAGTAAATTACTATTTTGGTTTTTGTGGTTTGATCATTTTAACCATTTGATTTCAAAAAATAATTTTCTAACAAATCAAATCCCATGATTTGTATTCAATAACTCTTTCAGTCCGATATACTAACAGAGTTAGATTTTTCAGTTAGTTACAAATAAAATGATCAAAATGCTCTTGGGTTGAAATGGTTATTGTTAGATCTAGGAACAATAGGTCTAGATCATTCTGTATATGCTTAGAACTTTAATCAATACATATAATGAATGATTGTAATTCACTCTTGATGTATGTGTTATGTATATAAGTTAACCCACATATGTGTTGATTTATGTGTATGATAACAGGTAAAAGCATTATAATTGGTTGATTCTTAAAACCGGCTAAGTGTAAGAAACATCTACGGATGAACATTTGTGTTCTTCCGTAAATATGTTTCTTACAAGACCAAGCATCCAAAGATTGTGTATGGATGAACATCAGTATTCACTGATGGAATCACCACTAGATGAAGTGAAGACTACTACGAAATAACAAGTTCCTACGGAAGACGAAGTTCCTGCGGAAGAGTAAAAGTTCACGCGGAAGACAAAGTTCCCACGGAAGACAAACACTTGAACTTGCAATATACAAGTACAAGTCAACTTCGAATCCGAAGAGATTTGTTGTTTCTTTAACAAACTCATAATTGGCTATAAATATAAGTCCTAGGTTTCACATCAAGATGAACAGAAGAGCACTAACACGGTAAAAACACAAAACATCAGATCGATTCACACGATCAAACCCTAGCCGCCATGACAACATCAATAACACGTTCGAAACAGTTATTGTTTATAGCATTCATAATTTATTCTTTTGTAATCATTATTCAGTTTTAATGAAATAAATTTGAATCAATTCTTGTTTGCTTAATTATTGCATAGATATAATTGTGTTAGTCATAACCAACATTAATTTTATTTTGATAATTAATTATGAAACAAAAAAATTAAGCCACGGTATCATTAACTTGATTTCATTCTAATACTGATAATTTCTGATTGCGATCATTGGATTCATACGTGGTATCAAAGACAAGTGCTCATTGATTTAGATCGATTGATCTATCGGTATTAGAATTGTTTACTTGTCTGCTTGTTTCATTAGATTTATCAGTTTTTGGCTAATTGAATCTATTTTTTTTGAGCAAATCGTTTGGTGTGAATCGATTTTTTTAAACATTAAAACAATGATTTATCTTTCAGCGAACACTGTTTCATTACTCGGTTAATTTAGATATATATTCACATTAATTGAATAGTGGATCTGAGTTATTGATTGATTTTCATTAATTGTTAAAATTATATTGAACAAATACATTAATAAAATCCTTGATTTGATAATTAATTATCATTAAAAGGGTTGACCGATTTGTGACCACAATCACTTAATTATCATCAATTAAGTTTTGTGACTAACTAGTTTATTGCTTAATAGAAACTCTGTTATAGTTAAATTCTTAGACTTTAACTAAAATGAGTAATTTTGGTGGATCATACCAACCTCCAAAGTTGAAAACAAAGGCGGATTTTAAATCCTGGAAAATCAAGTTCAGAAATCATGTGAATTACACTGATTCTGACTTATAGGATTCAATAACTGAAGGGTCCATATATTCCACCCACTATTGGGCCGGTTTATAATAACAAAAATCAACCCATAAGTACAAAAGACTTGTCACCTGATGATTTTAAGAAGGTTAAAGTTGATATTAAAGCATACAGCCCACTTAGTATGACTTTACCGGAAGAAATCTTAATCAGGTGTGAAAACTACAAAACAACAAATTCCTTGTGGAAGATACTTCATATACTCTGTGAAGGAAGTGATGAAATCAGAAGCATTAGGAAGGACACCATTCGTTCATAATATGAAACCCTTCATCATATTGAGGGTGAATCAATTCCTCAACAACTCCATAGATTTATGCAACTTGTAACATAGATGAACATCTTGGAGTTGAACTATACAAATGAGGAGTTAAACAAAAAATGCTCCATACTTTGCCTGAAAGTTGGAAGAAAACTATGTCCATGTTCAAGAACACTATAGATCTGAAATCAACTGGTTTAGATACACTGGTAGCTAAAGTGGAAGCTCTTGAAATGGATGAAAAATCAAGGAACAAGAATGTGAGAACACATGTCACACCCTATCATTTTAAGGAAACAAAAAGTGCTGGAAGTGCATTTATTTCTAATAATGATAGTGACAACTCTTAAAGTATGAGTGAAGATGAAGAGGAAGTGAGTTTTTATGCTTCAAAGCCTTCAAAGAAATCATCTCAAAGTAAACAAGGAAATGAAAAAGGAAGAACTGCTGACAAAAGAGATGCATCTACAGCTTCAGCAAAGTCTTCATCACAGAACAACAAAACAGAACCCATCACTGTGATTCTAGTATCTGAAGAACAAAAGGCAGCCTTTGCAGCTTTTAGTTCAAGTTTTCAAGCCTACTTGGGAAGCTTTTTTAACATCAGCCAACATTTGTCAGCAAGACTTGAAAGAATTACATCCAGATGTAGTGGAGGAGATGGATCTTCAATGGCAAATGGCAATGATTGCTTATAGAGCCAAACAGTACCTGAGAAGAAACAAAAATTTAGCTGCAACAAGTAAAACATCAAAGATTAGTGTTCACAAGTCAAAGGTAAGGTGTTACAAATGCAATCTCTATGGACATTTCTATAGAGTATGTAATCAACAATCAAATCAGGACTTGAGACAACATCAGCAACATCAGTCTCATCAACATCAATCTCGTCAGCCATCAACATCTCAAAGATCTTTCAAACAACCTCAGCTAACGAATTCATCCTCACTAGACATAAATGAGTCAGCAGGACCTACTAATTCAAAAGAATCTGGACTGATCATACTACAAGATGGAACCTATGACTAGAGTATGTATAAGAAGAAAGTCTTGGAAGTGAATCAAGCCTTAATGGCTCACATGGAGAACAAAGTTCCACCAATTGCTAGAGAGGAACAATCGTGGAGAGCTGACAACAAGTGGTATGTTGACAGTGGTTGTTCCAGGCATATGACAGGAAACTATTCTATTCTCCATGACTTCAAGCATAAAAATGCCTCATATGTGGCATTTGGTGGGGATAAAAAGGGAGGAAAATTAGTTGGTGAAGGAATGGTAACTAATGGTGTGCTAAAATTTGAGGAAGTAAATTATTATGAAAATTTTCAATATAATTTATTAAGTGTGTTTCAAATTTGTGATCAAAATTATACCAAATTGTTTGATAACACTAATTGTTATATTCTTAAGCCATGTTTTTTAGTGCCAGAAGAATGAATCCTTCTTAAAACATCAAGAAAAGGAAAGACATATGTTTTAGATATGAACAATACTACAGTCACAAGCCATGAAACATGCCTGCTATCTAAGTCTTTAGAAGATGAATCTCAATTGTGGCATAGAAGGCTTATTCATTCCAACATAAAGAAGTTGAATAAATTGATGAAAAATGACCTAGTCATTGGATTGCCAAAGAAAGAATTTTATTGTTTAAACCATTGTTCTTCATGTTATAAAGGAAAACAACACAGGGTGTCTCACAAATCCAAAATTATCAATACCAACACTACACCACTCAAGTTGCTTCATATGGATATGTTTGGTCCAACCAATGTAATGAGCATTGGAAAAAGGAAATATTGTTTAGTGGTAGTGGATGATTTCACTAGATTCACATGGATCTTTTTCTTAAAACAAAAGAGTGAAACATCAGAAACATTAATGGACTTTGTCATCAAGATTGAGAATCAACTTGATTTAAAAGTTTAAATTTGCAAGAGTGATAATGGGACTGAATTTGTTAATGCTGACTTAGATTATTTTTGCAGGAATAAAGGCATTGCAAGGCAGTTCAGTGCACCAAGAACTCCACAACAAAATGAAGTTGCTGAAAGAAGAAACAAAACTCTCATTGAAGCAGGAAGAACAATGCTGGTTGACTCTCAGCTGCCCATCACCTTTTGGGCTAAAGCTGTGAACACAACATGCAATGTTTAAAATAGGACCTTAATTGTCAAAGAACATAATAAAACACGTTATGAGCTTTTATTCAAAAGAAAATCTTACATAGGATATCTTAGAGCTTTTGGGTGTCATGTATCCGTTTTAAACACAAAGGAACAATTGGGAAAATTTTCAGAGAAAGCCTATGATGGTTTCATTGTTGGATATTCTTCAACTTCTAAATCATATAGGATTTACATTCCACAACAAAACATTATGGAAGAAACTCCTAATGTTTCATTTGATGAATCCTTATTTACTACATCTATAAAAGGATCATCATGATTGTTTGATATAGATGCACTAACTTACTCATTTAACTTTGGTTATTTGAATAATGCAAGTTCTACTAATACATGTTATCCATTTGTTCCTCCAAATCTGAATGAAATATCACTATCAGCTGATCCTCCAAGACCACAAACATCAAGTATCATGGATCAAGGAACAACCAATATCAACAATGACACTTCACAAGTACAACAAAATGGATCTACATCTGAAGATAGTAACACTGCATCCACAACTAATAACTCTGCATTCGCAGATGTTCATCCTTCATCCGAAGATATGAATATTGCCTCAGCAGATGCCCCACACATTGGAGATGATCTTTTGCATTCCAGATAGTTATCATCAAGTCAACAAATACCATCCGTAGATGTTCCTGTAACTCCTACGGTTGAACAAAACATCTCCAAAGAGGTTCCTACGAAAGACATCCACAATACAGCTGAAGTATCAACTGAAGAAGATCATACTACTTCCAATGCTGAATATGAAGAACACTTTGATTACTTCCTAAATTCATTATCATAGCTGAATCCATCTGCATCAATGGATATGACTAACTTGGAATCATCCATTCCAATTGAGTCTATTCCAACAACCAGAACTCACAAGTCTCATCCATCTAACAACATAATTAGAGATCTAAATGCAAGAACCACAAGAAGCCAAGGGGGATGTAAGGCCCACCTTTCTCAGGGGGACCTCATAGTTGGTCATTCACAGCATAACATTGGTTTAAAACAATCATTTACTCATATATGTATAGATATATATATATATTGCAGCGGAAAATACTGTAATTTCAATTCATTACAAATAAAATATAAACATTGTCTTTAATCCTCAAAACTATTTAAGAGTCCTTGTTTAGCTTTTCTTCTTCAGGGATGCCAGTCTTCTAGTGCCAAGAAGCTTCAGTCCCGTGCCTGTATTCCATAGCTCTAACTCTTACCTGTCAACTGCTATGCATACAAAAGTCAGCTTCGCTGAGTGAATTCTAGGTTTACTTTGCTAAATAAATTTCATAAGAGATATTAGCTTTATCAGTTGAAAATAATCATTGTCTATCAAAATATAAATACACACAGGCTATCACTTTATCAATACTTTATCATTTATTGTTATTTATTACTCTTCTTTATCCATCAATTCTCTGTCACTATCGGTGCCTAGGCTCGCCTAGGACTTTACCAACATGCCAATTAAGGACTTACTGTCATACCCGATCAGGCCATTATTGTCATGCCGATTTAGGACTTACTGACCTGCCTGTTCGGGCATACTTTATCACTTTATCACTGGTGAGGGTACAACGAATGCAACCCTCCTTTATCAATTGCTTGCAAGACTTTACTTTATCATTTTATCAAGGTACATGTTATGGGCCTCATAATCTTTCTTTATGTTTCTCTGTCATGTTTAAGTTATACATAATATAACACAACACAATACATAATAAGAAGCAAACTCTTAGT
>BJCN01344102.1:4470-15092 GCA_018326445.1 Flaveria brownii
GGGGGGGGGGGGGGGGTAAGAGAGAGATATGTGTGGTTTATGGGTGATAGAAGAATTGAAGAAGAAGATATGTGAAGAAGAAGGTGTTATAAAGGTGGCTGAATTAACTAGTATTAATTTTCTTTTGAATAAAGAGAGGCGGCTGTTGTCATTAGGACTTTAATTTCAAAGTAACCTCCTTTTGTAATTGGTGGAAAATGAAAAAAGTACACTACATGCATGTTGTATAGGTTATTTTTTAGTGGTAATTTATAGATTTTATAAACAAATTAAATACGCCACCATATGTCTTTGTAGGGTTTGAATATACAATCTTTTAGCTATAGGTCATATCACTTAACCATCAAAATGTCTTTTTAAATGATATGGTTTTCCATGTCGGCACTACGTGTATGTGTATTTGAATGTATCAAATGGTAATATAACACCATCTTTAGCGGAAGAGGGGGGGGTGCATTTGTCTATGTTATTAGTATGTGATTGACCAGCTCCTATCTATTTTCATATTAGTAAGAGTTAGTCCTATTACTTTCTTCTCCTTTCACAGAAGGAAGGATTTTCCCTTTACGGGCGCCATCCTTTGACGCAAACTATTCAATATATGACTTCACATCATCTTATAGTCGTCTCGTTAGAGATTATATAATATAAGTTTTATTATATTAAAAAAAATTAAAATCCAGATAAATTATTTAAATGTTATTAAAGCGTAAATCTTCAATGGGTGGTCCTACAAACACAACCACATTACCTTGCTTGGGTTGCCTTTAAAAACGTCCTCGGATGCTCCCCTTTTCTCTTCCTCTTTTAACGGAACATGATCGACGGCAGCTATATCCGCTATCGCTTTTGTCCCTCGCTCCTTCACATTGACGGTCTTCTCCTCCGTCTCTATCCATAAGATCTTAAACACACATCTCCTCAAACTCTATTTCACTCGAGCTTAGAATACACTAATAAACGATCGTTAGTGGATGCGCTACTCCATATCATGTATAAGTGTTACTGTTTTTCAGAAAAATGGTTGTTGAATATTTTTAGATATATAATTTTAAATTTTGGTTAATCTAAACGAAAGAAAAAGAAATTTAAACTTCTTACCTGTAAAATGATTTTTCTACTTATTATGTTTTCATGAGACTGATTCTGTTTAATAGAATTTCTATTAAGATATTAACTAATCACTGTTACATTTTATGTTAATACAATTCTTATATGTTTAGTGTTTCAATAAAAGACCAATGCAATGTTTGAATTCAACCTATGTTGAATAAGTAAGAATATTAGTCATCTAGAATAAATTCTTTGTTTATTTTATTATTATCAAATGATTACTTAATAATTTAATCTGCCTCGCATAGTTGTGTACCAAATTTCGTTTATAACCGGAAGAATGAATGAAGGTCATGATAGTATAATTTTTTTTTTGAAAATATGATTGGTTATTTTTCGAAAAAACAAAACTAATTACACAATTAAAAAATGGTAGTTCTTTTATTGTCAAAATTATATGGTTTTGATTAGATTTGGCATTAGCAGACCAATACACATATTTAACTCACATATAAAATAATTTTATTAGTTTAATAAACAATCAGATACCTCGTTCTACATTATTCTAAATTTCTAAATTAGTAAAGTAGAATTGACCCATATATTAAGAAGTACATTTGTGTAAATATCATCTGCTAGTGGGATAAGTGGGACACGATAAAAAGATTAATAATGGGGAACTAGTTAGGTAACAATGAATTATGATTATTGTTGGATTGTTAAATGTCACGTCATAAGTTGTAAAGACTTTTAAACGTTAGAAATATGATTTGATCCATGAAGAAAAAGAAAAAACCAAAGTCAACAACATTGTTTGACTTTAGTGATCGTTCTTTGTCATTATAAGACTTCATTAGTTAAAACTTAAAACTTCACACGTAGCCTACTTGTTTTAAGACAATCTTTCTCCATCTTTACATATATACCTCTCACATGTGTAGAATTACATATAAACTCTGCTACTAATGAAATATACTGAATATATTGTTGTTATTGTTGTTGTACATGTGTACCATTACAGAAGGATTTCTGAACACATCTTTTATCTCTTTGCCTTCTTTCTTCATGTATGTGTTGAACAAACTCTTATGCTTCTTATAAGAAATTATAAAAGAAAAGTAAAAAAAAACACAGAGTAGAGAATTACCAAGTCCTTGTTCTTTTAAACGAACAAACTCCTAAAATCTAATCTAAAGTTCACATATTGTTTACTTTGTAGAACTTGAACCTAGAGGAGTGATCAAATGATAATTCAATTTTCTTGTGAGAACTCTAATAATCAATATGAATCAAATGTTTTTAATAACAAAATGATAAATAATTAAAATATAATAAAAAAATTAAAACGAATAACAAAATAAAATAAAAAAATAAAAACAAAATTGTTTCCCTCGTTTCCCTCATTCATAAATAAATTTTTTAAAAGACTATAAAAAATAAAATAAAAAACTCGTTTTTAACGAAAATTATTTTACACTTATGGAATGTTGATTTACATAAATGTAAAACCGGATTTACACATATGTAATGACTAGTTTACATACATATGTGTAAATAACGAGTTGATGAATTTTTTAAAAGAACATCATTATGATACGTGTTGAAAGATAAAATAAAATACTACATTTTAGGGTGAAATTTGTTTCAGAAAAATAATGATGTGAAAAAAAATTATAAACAATAAAAAAAGGTGAAAATAATTATTTATACTATAAAACAAAATGTCTAAAAGCAACATGATATTATTTTACATTGTCCACCTAGGTTCTACATGAGGTTTGAACATGTATCATTATTAGAATGAAATTTAACCATATAATGACATATTAAATGTTAGTGATTATTTATATGTTTTTTTGAATGGTTAAAGTATCACTGATGAGTCACTAACCCAACCGGTCATTTTCATTACTCGAGTAGGAAACTCTACATCATTCAATTCTCAGAAGAAAACTCATCATATACTTTCCAAATTATAAAACATATTTTTTTATAAACTAATAACATGTTTCTTTTCAAAAACCTATAATTTTATTAAAAAATAAAGAGTTATGAAATATGAAATTTATTAATACAAAGAACTTATGGAAGATGACATTATTTAAAAAAATATGATGTCCTTAAAAAAATTAAGCAAAAGTTTTTTAAAGATAAAAGTTTGAAAATTCTTGTTATTGTTTTATTATCTAAAGTAGTTGATTATATGTAATTTTTCATTCATATTTTATCTATAAAACTATTGTATAATTTCTAAATATTTATAAATAATATTCTTAATTTAATATTTTCATTCAACCAATATAGTACATAAGTTTTTTTTAAAAAACATACCCAGTATGTCCCACTAAGAGTAAGGTTTGGGAGGGATCAGGTGGTGACCAGTCTTTTCTCTATCTTGGGAGACAGAGAAACCGCTTCCAAAGAGACCCCCGGCTCGACAACGATAACAACCAAATCATAGTACATGTATCACATAAGCATACATCACAATAGAGTTTTGTATATGCATATACATGTCCATACACAAAATAGCCAGATTATATTACATATATCATATAAGCATTAGCATACTCACAACAATCAGAATAATAATGCATACATCACATAAGCAACTAAGTATACGTCACAAAAGCAAACACAACATCATTGAAACAAGTTTGAGGCTAATAAATTTTACTACTTAGATATTAGGCAAGGAATAAGGCATATGAATTTTTACTACGGTATTAACAATACTAATAAGGCAGTTAGCACTATGGCTTCAGCTACATTGGACAAATAATGTTAGCCTACACATCACGTGTGGACTATCGCATCAAGGCCCACTAATAGTCCCTAACTTTAATTCTATGCCTCCACTCACTCCTATCCTCGACCATATGCTCAGAGAGGTGCAAGTCTACCATATCTCAGCTAATCATCTCATCTCATGTCAACTTAGGTCTTTCCGTTCTCCTCTTACCATCTAAGATGAGACGCTCTACTACTCTAACTAGCGTTGGCATCTGTCTTCTCTTCACGTGCCCGGACCATCTCAATCTTCCATCTCGTATTTTGTCTGTGATACAAGCCACATGTAGCCTCTGCCGGAAGACGTCGTTCCTTATCTGATCTAGCCTCGTGTGTCTACACATTCACCTTAGCATTCACATTTATGGGACCTCTATTTGTTTCTCGTGCGATTTCTTCATGACCCGGTAGTCTGTTCCGTATAACATAGCCGGAAACTGCCACTCTATATAGTTTTCCCTTTAATAGTGTTAGGAACCTCTTGCCACAAAAGATCTTTGATGCTACTTTTCACTTGCACCATCCTGCCTGAACACGATGGGCTACATCACCGTGTATCTCTCCGTCTTCTTGGACGTACGAGCCAAGATATTTGAACCTAGACGTTTGTGGGACCGCCATGCCCTGAATAGTAATTTGGGTCTCCTCTTCATTCGCTCCACTGAAGTTACAGTGTTTGTATTCCGTATTAGAGCGACTTATCCTTAAACCTTTTAGATTATGATATTAGCACAATATCGCCTGCAAACAGCATGCACCACGAGATTGGCTCCTGTATAGACTTGGTCATCTCATCAAACAAAAGTTTCTAAACTATTTGTTAATAAATAATAAACAAACTGAGCATAAGCCATATGTGAGTTTTAAAATAAAGCTCTAAATGAGCTCAACTCAAGTTTGATGTCATTATATCATCTTTCAAGGCCCCACATGTCGCCCAAGGTTGCACGTGGACCAGCCAATCCATCCCGCTTTTGTTTTACAAAATTCAATGCTAACGTTTGATGCATCCTTTTGTGTCCGCATTTTTATAATTTCTCACCACCACTGTGCAACCATCTTTTAAGTTCTTGCGGAATACAAGAATGTTGCAATATACTTAGGGTTTGACTAATTATGATGCCACTTTGTCATGAGCTCATCTTCTAAGGCCCTGTGTGACACCCAGTGTTTCCTTTAGGCTGCTAAATACGTCTATCTTATTATCACATGCATCGATGTCGTCATGCAATGGACTCAACAAGGGAGCACAAATCCCGGTTACTAGTATGTTCGACGTATAAATATATCCAAGCACACACACTTTCGAATAAAACGAGATCATCCCCGATGAGTACCTGGACTAGCCAGTCAACCCAAGTGTTCCAACACTAACCAAGCAAATATGATATTCAAACACATTCACATTGAGTTTTCTTAAATTAAGCGAGTTGAGTTTGAGAATAGGAGAGCTCGATCTCGCCTCAGCTCCTTTATACCCATATCTACCACCTGCATACAGCTTTGTATGTCTAAAGTAGGCACCCACCCTGCATGTGGTACCAACCCATCAACGATTCACCTATTTCGTGGGCAATATTAGGGTTCATATTTGGGACTAAACTCATCGCTATATGTTGATTAAAAGGGACAAGACACAACTTTTATCTTCTTGTATGTGAATGACATCATTCATACATTTTCTCAGGTAGGTTTGCTCCACCATTTTTGCTTCCTTCAATTTCTTAATTCACTATAGCTAATTGTTGAGTAGATGGTGGTGTATCAATGTTATATTGCTGTTATCTTGTGTTTAGCTTCATGTACAAATTCAATAGTTAGTTGACTTGTTTGGTTTGTTATATGTTTTGGTTATTAGTGAAGCTTTGTCATAAGTGTAAAGGGTAATTGTGTAAATGTTCATAGTAGTTTGTTACAAGTCGTTATAAAGGAGATACTCAGTTGAATTGAGAGGTATCTCATACTCTTGTAATACGAATCCTTCTTGTAATCACAGTGTCGATGAATTCAAGTTTCTTTTGATCTTAATTCGTTGTTGAAATTCCGCAATTCTTTTAACAGTTGGTATCAGAGCCTCGGCTCGATCAACAGGAAGAAGATAGTCGAAGAGGAATCCAACTCTTCCGAAGGCAATTTGATTCTACCGAGAAGGATTGAAGAATGGTGAATTCTGCCAAGTTCGACATCGAAAAGTTTGATGGTAAAAATGACTTCAGCCTATGGCGATTGAAGATGAAGGCGCTCCTAGTTCATCAAGGAGTTGTTGATGCACTGAAGGGAGAGACCGGCTTACCAGCGACGATGTCCGATAAGGAGAAGAAGGAGGTTATGGAAAAGGCTCATAGTGTGATCATCCTCAGCCTTGGCGATCGGGTGCTGAGGGAAGTCTCAAAGGAGACATCGGCTGCAGGTGTTTGGTCCAAACTTGAAAGTTTGTATATGACCAAATCACTTGCAAATCGACTCTACCTTAAAAAGAGACTGTATATGTTTCAAATGGCAACTGGGAAGTCATTGGAAGATCACATAGATGAATTCAACAAGATCCTCCTGGATCTTGAAAACATTGAAGTAGAAATTGATGATGAGGATAGGGCAATAATCTTTCTGGCATCATTGCCCGGCCCCTATGAACATTTCGTTGATACTTTAATGTTTGGAAGAGACAGCCTGACTATGGAGGAGGTCGTGTCTGCAATGAATTCTAAAGAAATGCACAAAAGGGGTGAATCCAAGGATGAAGGCTCAGAAGGCCTTATTGTCAGGGGCAGGCCTGAGTATAGGGCGAACAAGGCGAAGGGGATGAGATCAAGATCTAAGTCCAGGGGCAAACTAAGGTGTTTTGTTTGCAATTCAGACAAACACCTGAAAAGGGAGTGCCCTGAATGGAAAAGGAGAAAGGCAGACTACAACAAAAGCAAGAATCAAGGTGGAGGTACTCAAGAAGACTCCACAGATGGTTATGACAGTGCTGAAGTCTTGATGGTCTCTAAGAGTGATCAAAAGGAGGTGTGGATACTTGACTCTGGCTGTTCTTACCACATGACACCTCACAGAGAATTCTTTCAGGAGTTAGATCTGAAAGACAATGGTATAGTTCAATTGGGAGATGACAGGCCATGCAGGGTAGAAGGCATTGGTGTCATATCATTCAAACTAGACAATGACACTACCATTAATCTATCTGAGGTGAGATACATACCAGAACTAAAGAGGAATTTAATTTCATTAGGCACCTTTGAAAGAAAGGGGCATCATGTGGTATTGAGAGATGGCAAAACCAAAGTGGTTAAGGGTGCTTTGGTAGTTCTCACAGGAACAAGAAGGGAGAACAATACTTATGCCTTAGATGGACAGGCCATAGTAGGCTCAGTATCAGTGGCAGATGCACATAAATCTGACCTGGCTTGTCTGTGGCACAGGAGACTAGGTCACATTAGTCATCAAGGACTAGTTGAATTGAAGAAACAAGGTGTAATTGATGGGCTGAGCAACTGTGAGTTTGGTTCTTGTGAGAACTGCATCATGGGGAAGGCCAAAAGAGTCAAGTTCACAAAAGGTTTACACAAGACTAAGGGAATCTTAGATTACATTCATGCTGATCTATGGGGTCCTACTAAGACCTTATCTCTAGGTGGAGCCTCTTACTTCTTGTCTTTAATAGATGACTATTCAAGAAGAGTTTGGGTCTATGTCTTAAAGCATAAGCATGAGGCCTTTAGTAAATTCAAGGAATGGAAGGTGCTGGTTGAAAATCAAACAGGAAAAAGAGTAAAGAAGTTGAGGACAGATAATGGCCTAGAGTTCTGCAACCATGAGTTCAACAATCTATGTACTACCTGTGGTATTGCTAGGCATCTTACAGTTCCTGGCACCCCACAACAGAATGGATTAGTTGAGCGCATGAACAGGACACTTCTAGAAAGGGTGAGGTGCTTATTGTTGGGGTCTGGATTACCAAAGAGTTTTTGGGCAGAGGCTCTTAAGACTGTTGTTTACACAGTCAATAGAACTCCATCCTCGGCTATAGGAATGATGGTGCCCATGGAGAAGTGGTCAGGTGAAGCAACTGATTATAGAAATCTTAAGGTGTTCGGTTGCCTAGCATACTCTCATATAAGTCAGGGAAAGCTAGATCCCCGAGCACAAAAGTGCATTATGTTGGGATACCCTGATGGTGTTAAAGGATACAGGTTGTGGAGATTGGCTGATGGAAGTCCTAAGGTAATTGTGAGCAGAAATGTTACATTTGAAGAGAAAGTAATGTACAAGGATGTTATATCTAGTTCACCTAAAGTGAGTGGGGCTGATGAAGGGGTTCAAATTGAGGTGGAGCTCCCTAGTGAATTGCCAGCTGGTTCTAGTGAGAGCAGGAGTTCACCAGAAAATTCTCAAAGATCTGCTGCTAAGACTAGTATTGCAGCAGATAGGCCTAGGAGACAAATTGTTCAGCCCATCCGGTATAGAGATGATATTACAGCCTATGTCTTCAATGTTGCAGAGGAGGAAAGTTCACATGATCCATTATCTTATGAGGAAGCTATGTCTTCTCATGATAGTCATAAGTGGGAAGAAGCCATGATTGATGAAATGAATTCACTTCATAAGAACCATACTTGGGATTTAGTTGATAAGCCTGCTGATCAGAAGTTGATTGACTGCAAATGGTTGTTCAAAGTTAAAGAAGGAATGCCAGGTGAAGGTCCAAGGTATAAGGCTAGGTTGGTGGCCAAGGGTTATACACAACGGGCTGGGATTGATTATGGTGAGGTGTTCTCACCTGTAGTCAAGCATACATCCATACGGTTTATCTTAGCTTTAACTGCTGCATTTGATATGGAGCTTGAGCAGTTAGATGTCAAGACTGCATTCTTACATGGCAGCCTTGATGAGGAGATCTACATGAAGCAGCCACCAGGTTTTGAAGTGAATGATAAAGCTAATCAGGTGTGTTTACTAAAAAGATCTTTATATGGACTGAAACAGTCACCTAGGCAATGGTATCTCAGATTTGATAGCTATGTAGTCTCACGTGGTTTCTCTAGAAGTGCTCATGATACATGTGTGTACTATAGAGAATATAGTAAAGGCCAGTTTGTGTATCTACTGCTATATGTAGATGATATGTTGGTTGCTTGTAAAGACAAAGAGCAGGTAGATGAAACTAAAAGAATGTTGATGTCTGAGTTTGACATGAAACAATTGGGGGAGGCCAAAAAGATATTAGGAATGGAGATCATTAGAGACAGAGCAGCTGGTGAAATAAAGTTGTCTCAAAGATCTTATGTTACTAAGGTATTGAGAAGCTATTTCATGGAAAATAGCAAATCTGTTGTGACTCCTCTGGGCCTGCATTTTAAGCTTTCATGCTTAGATGCTCCTAAGTCGGATGAGGAAAAGGAGTTAATGGTGAATGTCCCTTATGCTAATGCTGTTGGTAGCCTAATGTATCTGATGGTCTGCACTAGACCAGATATTAGTTTTGCAGTTAGTATTGTGAGTAGATACATTAGTAATCCAGGGAAGAAACATTGGGAGGGAGTTAAATGGATACTTAGGTACTTGAATGGTACTAAGGAACTTGGTTTAGTGTTTGGTAGACTGAGTAATCATGATGTGACTATAGAAGGGTATGTTGACTCTGATTTTGCCAAAGATTATGATAAAGGAAGATCTATCACTGGATACATTTTTAAAGTTCTTGGAAGTACTATAAGTTGGAAAGCTAGTCTGCAGCGTGTTGTAGCATTGTCTACTACTGAAGCTGAATATATGTCTTTAACTGAGGCTGTAAAGGAAGCTCTATGGCTGAAGGGGTTTGTGTCTGAAATGGGTTTATGCAGTGAAGGTACTTTGGTGTTTTGTGACAATATGGGTGCTATACAATTGTCCAAGCATAAGGTTTTCCACGAAAGATCTAAACATATCAATGTAAGGCTTCATTGGATAAGAGAAGTTTTATGTTCTAATGCTGTTAAAGTGGAGTATGTGAATACTAATGATAATGCAGCTGATATGTTGACCAAGTGCTTACCCGGTTTCAAGTTTTTAAAGTGTCTTGATATGCTGCATATAGAATGAAGTTTGTTTTTCTGCTGTCACATTGATCACCAAGGTGGAGATTGTTGAGTAGATGGTGGTGTATCAATGTTATATTGCTGTTATCTTGTGTTTAGCTTCATGTACAAGTTCAATAGTTAGTTGACTTGTTTGGTTTGTTATATGTTTTGGTTATTAGTGAAACTTTGTCATAAGTGTAGGGGGTAATTGTGTAAATGTTCATAGTAGTTAGTTACAAGTCGTTATAAAGGGATACTCAGATGATTCGAGGGTTATCTCATATTCTTGTAATACGAATTCTTCTTGTAATCACAGTGTTATTGAATTCAAGATTCTTTTGATCTTAATTCGTTGTTGAAATTCCGCAATTACTTTAACATTGTAAATCGTCATTTCTCTCCATGTCTTTTAAATAGAATGTAACGAGATAACCGGCATGCTGCACCCTTGTCCATTAACTTCGCCCTCATATCATAACGTCATAGGAGGCAATTGAATAACAGACCTAAACCATACGGCAGGTTTGTGTTCAAGCTACTATATTTGCCCCACGGTCGTATTACAGTCAAATCTTAATCTAGCATTCATAGATCATGTGACCTCTCCCTGGGAAGTTAAGCGTGAGAGAAGAACTCCACAGTCAAGCGTATTGGCGTATTGGCTGTGGATGAGAGGAGAACTCCACAGTTAAGCGTGCTCAGGTGGGAGCAATCCAGGGA
>BJCN01344105.1:2784-35657 GCA_018326445.1 Flaveria brownii
CAAGTCATCTACTCGTTTATCTCTGAAAGCAAAACCCTAAAATTTGAAATGAAAAACGATGATCAAAGACTAACCTTCTTCCCAATCTCCCTCCACACCATTCACAAGTATAATCACAATTCCTTCAAAGCTAACCAAAAATGTATTAAACTCAAATAAAAGAAACTTCGATTCAATAAAAGAATCCGAATGCGAGACATATTATCAATCGTAATTTGTAGTGAAAAAAAGCAAATAAGATGTATATTCAAACCATTGGAAAAACACTAAAGACGGAGGCATACCCGGAACGACGAAACACCAACGATCAGCCTTTCAAGCAACCAAGAATCCTAAATCAAGGATTTGATCTGCATTTGAACATCTTGCAAGTCCTAAAACATGAATCCAACCAACATCAAATCAAACATAAATGTAAAATTGTTGGGTCAATTGTGATAATAATGGGTTGTAGCCTATGTGAAGTGTCATGTCTTGCATGTTGGCTCAGTCAAGCCCATGCAGACTTAGTCGTATTTTATGTTTAACGGTCAGTTCATGGAGTCATTAGTGGGTAGCGACTTTGATGGGTTGTTAGCTTTCTTTGTGGAGTCAGTTAAGAGTCTAATGCTATATATTAGCAGTTCTTATTGGTAATGAAGTATCCAGAAAACTTGAGTGAATTCTTTGGTACCATTGTTTCGTTAACATTATCGGGTCAACTTGGCCCCTTTGTAGTTTCAAGATTTTTGGCGATAAAAGTGAAGTATAGTGGTTCGAGAAAAGTCGACAACTCTTTACTTTGATTATCATAAATCACAACATTATTTGCTTACAGGCTGATCATAAGCTAATGAAAGCTGAGCATGCCTTATCCAAAGTGGAAGCATTTCTAAATCCCGCTGATCGTCAAGCTGATCCAGAAAGCATCACTGATGAGGAAAGATTTATGTTTCGAAAACTAGGTTTAAGGATGAAAGCTTTCTTGCTCCTTGGTAAGAAGCTTCTCGATTTTCACTCCTTTTTTTTGGCTTTTTTTATAGTTAAAAGATTAGGGTGGCAAAATGGGTAGATTGGGCTTTGGATTGAAAGCTAGTAATTTTTTGTAAGGGCTGAAAACGTGCACGTCAGTTTGACCCGCAATGTTTTTTGTTAAGAAACGTTAAGTTCTTTGTATGTAGTTATGGTGCATTAAATATTATCACACAAATCATATTATTTCAAAACTAGTTCTTTTGATAAAAGTATTTAGGAAGGTTTATGCATTAAAAAAATACCCTACAGGTGACTTTTGACCTGTTTGACACTTGATCTGTTTCCTTTCTAGGCTTTTTTTTTTAATACATGTTTGACCCCTTAGAGAGAAAACATTACCTGAATTCTCCTTTTTATAAGTAAAGGGTCAAACTGACA
Source organism: Flaveria brownii (assembly GCA_018326445.1). Classification (NCBI taxonomy): domain Eukaryota; kingdom Viridiplantae; phylum Streptophyta; class Magnoliopsida; order Asterales; family Asteraceae; genus Flaveria; species Flaveria brownii. The sequence continues at coordinate 4,177 of BJCN01344105.1, forward strand.
CCTTTAAAAACAATTTTGTTTTCAGGTCGGCGTGGAGTGTTTGATGGCACAGTGGAGAATATGCATCTTCATTGGAAGTATCGGGAATTGGTTAAAATCATTGTAAAGGCAACAAATTTTGAGGAGGTAAAAAATATAGCATTATCTCTTGAGTCAGAGAGTGGAGGTGTGTTAGTGTCTGTTGATAAAGTTTCAAAGGGATATGCAATTATTGTATTTCGGGGTAACGATTATAAACGTCCTCCTGCGTTACGACCGAAAAATTTGCTAACAAAGAGGAAGGCTTTGGCACGTTCTATTGAGCTTCAAAGGCGTGAGGTATATCTTTTTACAAATTTCAACGAAGATTTTATTTGCATATCTTTTTCAATTGGTTGGTAGACCATTTAATACCATTGTCATAGTTGTTTGGATGCACGTTTTGATTTTGATTACCGCAGCTTTAGTTTCTAGTGTTTGGGTCATGTATCTCTTGTCTATCATCATCTTATTGTTTACGCCTCAAATAATCAATGATTAGCAGTCAGTTAATACTAATTGCAACATTATATTATGCAAAGGATGGAGTAAAATTACTTGTATACGCTTTATTTGTTTGTTACTGCTTAAACACCAAAAGCGATCGATAGTAGAAGCACATCCAAACACTATGGTCACTTCATAATTCATATATCATCTTTGTTGAAACAGGCTATTCTTTGTCATATTCCAAACTGACCTTTTTGTTAATTATGTGTTGAACAGGCTCTTCTGAATCATATATCGACCCTGCATACCAGAATGAATAAACTGCGATCTGAAATTGTATGATCTTCTATATATTAGCATATTTTTTGCCCATTGACTTTGACTAACCTGAATATCAACTTTGTCATAATGTTTGTGATGAATGAATGATTTTAGGAACATGTTTCAACTACAAAAGATGAAGGTGGTGAGGAGCTATTCAATAGCTTAGATGCAGCGTATTCCACTGAAGATGAGGACAGTGAGGTAGATCTTAACCAAAGTTCTCGATTTAAATTTTAATTATTGCTTCATATTATTGAGTCTTTTGTTGTTCGTCTTCAGGAGGAAGGGGAAGACATGTACCTTGAAACGTATGACAGTGGAGACGATGAAAACGATCATAATCATCACTTGGAAGATTCAGAAACAGAGTTTGTGGATCACTAGATGATATTATTGTACCTTGTACGTGAAATATTATAAAATGTGTTTCAGAAATCTTTACGTTAGTTGTTAGAATTCACCGGCTTTGATCTGTCCTCGAGCAGCCTGAATCATGTCCAATGCTTGCTAATATATCGTTGTTTAGCTCATGGAACCAAATTTGGTCCTTGGGTTCATAAAACAACAAATATATATGGCTTACCTTATGGATATGAACACCATATCTCATAGAAGAATGTAAAAGAAAGCAAAATATAATTTTAAGGATGTAAAATAAGCAAACCTTAATTGTATGTTTCGACTTCAAACAAATTACCAAGATTGTTTAAACATGAATTTACAGGTATTGTATATTTAGAATACTTTTTGTTTATGTTATTCTCCGATGCCTTATATATAACAAGAATTTAGGTTGTTTACAAAGCTAGCAGCTTACTCGAAGTTTGTTTGAGAAAAGCTCGTTTAAAGTGAACACGCTCTTTGGTTCGCTTGTTTCTCTCAATTACATTTTTACTTCAAATTATAACATTTGATGTAACTTTAAGTTTCAATCGACTCGACCCATTTCATTTATACTCAAATTTAAAATGAATATATTTTATTTCCAAATGAATTGATATTTATCAAAATGGTAAAAAAAACAAACAAACAAATATACCCAGTATATCCTACTAAAAAACAGGGTCTATTGGTAGGTGGTGACGAGTCTTTCCTCTATCTTGAGAGATAGAGAGACCGCTTCTAAAGAGAACCCCGATAAAATGGTAAAAAAATAAAAAATAAAAATACGTATAAATAGAAAGCATTTTGTTAATCAGTTAACAGCGAAGGCTAATAATTTAAAAATAAGAGTAAATTTTGGTTTTGGTCCTTGTGGTTTAACTATTCTAACCATTTCAGTCCAAAAAGGAATCTTTGATCATACCATGCCTCGTGGTTTCATTTTTGTAACGATTTTGGTCCCTGACACTAACTCTGTTAGGTTTTTTGGTTAAATCTAAGGGTAGTTTGGTCCTTTTACACCTAAAATCAAATTAATAAAATAAAATAAATTATAATAAAATAAAAACCCAAAACTCTACCATCCTCAACTCATCATTCCTCTCATCCCCCTTCACCCTCAACTCCCACCGTACCACCACCACCAAACTCCACCGGAAACCCATCTCCGCCGCCATCATCCCTATAATGTTCTAACACAGAACGTAATACAACCCGAAAAATCAATGCTCCTACACAAGCATATCAGAACCTTGATACTGATATTTTAACACTACCAATAGAACCCAATGAGTATTACATCAATTTATCCTACAACAATTTGAAATTAAAGACTAAATCTCCATACTTGCTTAAAAATATGAACATTCAAGAAACATAAAACGTAAAATCAATCGTTGGTATCGTATTATAAGAACACAGATTACAAGTAACACAAATTCAAATCAACCCATGAACAATAACGCTAACTAAGCAACACGCGTCAGAATCAACAACCCTAGAACCCACTAACCTCACTTAACCCCCATATCCATAAAGCGTACGCCCCTGTCGCTTCAACGCATAAACAACATCCATCGCCGTAACAGCTTTTTGACGAGCATGTTCCGTATACGTCACCGCATCACGAATAACATTCTCAAGAAAGATTTTCAACACCCCTCTCGTCTCTTCATAAATCAGCCCACTAATTCGCTTCACCCCACCTCGTCTTGCTAGTTGCCGGATCACGATGGCGGTGGAGATGGATTTCCGGTGGAGTTTGGTGGTGGTGGTGGTGCGGTGGGAGTTGAGGGGGAGGGGGGATGAGAGGAACGATAAGTGGAGGATGGTAGAGTTTAGGGTTTTTATTTTATTATAATTTATTTTATTTTATTAATTTGATTTTAGGTGTAAAAGGACCAAAATACCCTTAGATTTAACCAAAAAAACTAACAGAGTTAGTGTCAGGGACCAAAACCGTTACAAAAATGAAACCACGAGGCATGATATGATCAAAGATTCCTTTTTGGACTGAAATAGTTAAAATAGTTAAACCACAGGGACCAAAACCGAAATTTACTTTAAAAATAATTATAAAAATTATAAAACTATCAATTAAATGGTTGCATAAATCACATGATTTGAGCAGCTGAAAATTCACCGAATATCCTCATGTATTCCAAGAAAATGTAGAAAATTTGAAATCTTTTGTAAGCTAATTTAGGTTCTCGTTTCACATTCCTTAATAATTCCGTCAAAAAGTGTGGTCAGTTTTACATATAATCTAATTAATCCAGAATGCTCATGTAACTTGGGGAAGCTGGTAATTAACCACCAGCACTGTGTTGCTCTTCACTTTCTTATTGAGATGTCCATGTGAATGTAAGCCAAGGCAGCAACAAACAAAAAGAAGAATACTGATGTTAACATCAATGGCTCCGCAAGCATCAGCATCGGGTGGAAATCGTAGTAAACCTGCAAAACACAAACATGCTTAATGCCCATAAAGATGTTAAACATCAATGGCTCTGCAAGCAGTTTCTAGTTACCTGGAAGGGAGAGTTGTGTTCAGGAACTACATTTTCCTTTTCCAAAACCACCACTGGTCTTCCAACAACGTCAAGGTAGGAATAACTCGTCTGCAAACGGAAAAATTCAAATGATAATAATCGCATTTTGTTGTTTACTGTTTTAAGATTACACATAGTGCTAATGGAGCTACCTCTGCACGGCGTTCCACAGAAAATGGAACCACAACAGATGGGTTCTTAGATCCTTCAGGCAGCACAACCTGACATAGATTTCTACTTATTAACAAAGCAATGAAGAGGATCACTTCAAATTAAAAAATATACACATATACATATGCAGTTTTTGTACCTTGTTTGTTATCTTGTTTACCAGTGTCTCAGCAATAGGACAACCAAAACTGAAATTCAGATACCGCTTACCATCATCAGACTCAAAAAGAACATCTTGCAATGGTAGCCCGTACCCAATGACAAATGTGGCTTTCCAACCTCCGAACAAAGGATACCTTGGCTCAATTTCCAGTTCAGACTGCATATATGAAACATCAGTGCCATCCCTATATGGATGAACTTCTAGAAGTAACATTATATTCCTACAAGACAAGAAATAATTTTTCTTTTAACAGCAATTTTCTACTCCTAGTCCTAAATACTACCTAATCAACCTGCAATTGCAGGGATTCGAATCCACATCACATTTGTGAGAGGCAATCACTAATGACACTAGGCAACAAGGTCATGGGCCACTAGAAATAAATGGTGTGTAAGATTTAAGAATGGAATCTTAACCGTTTTGGCATAAATGTCTAGAGGTGACTTGCAAGACAGAGAAGGATTATATTTATTGTAAGTAAATTCAAATTTTCAAAATCTAAATTCTGAAGGAACCACGAACAGATACATAACTTATTTACCCTGTATTCAAAATAAGAGGACAACTACCTTACTGTAACTTGTCCTTAAATGTGATGTTGAGATATTGCCTATGTTGTCACGATAGTAGACAGAGTGAACCCTTGGGGGTAATTTTACAAGAAGATGTTTGAAGGACGAGACACCACTATAGGTCGGCCTAGATTGATATTCAACCCTGCAAATTTAAGATCAAAAAAGTCAAAAGCTAATTAACATAGTAAATAGCATATAACCACATTACTGATTCAGACTAGTGACCTGACCTTGAGAATCCCCCTTTGTGTCTAGCACCGTTATGCACCAATGTGTAATGCTCGGTAACTTGAAGGTTGCCCCAGTGAGAAACTTCAATTTCCCTAACAAGTTCCTCAACCACAGCAAATGGATTGTTATTCTCAAAATGGAGAAGTATAGGGGCGTACGAAAATGAAGGCTGGTTCTCATAAGGCCCATACTTGAGCTCGGTACGCAATTGGGTGGACGGTTCAACCCTTGTAAATGATTCCACTTTGGTGCTTGGTGTCCTAATAACTGTTGTCTGTTGTTTAATTTCATATGGTGACAATATGAAGGCACTGTCACGGTATAAGACTAATTGGGGTTCTGACTGACTTATCTCTACAGGGAAAGGTTCAAGAGAATGGGTCAAAACATATGATACTTCTATTGAGACGGATCCACCAGTGCTCAAGGGATTTCTTAGAGAAATAGAGTATAATTTGGCCCCATTTGGACCATCAGCATTGTTGCTTGGCTTCACATCAAGTGGATGTAGAGATTTCTTCCTCTTTTTTCCAGCAACTTCAGCAGCTTGGATCAGTGCTAGATGCTTCACTTGTGTTGGTGGAAATGCAAGAAGGACATTTGAAGCAGGGGATTCCCCATTGTTTTGTACCTGATACAGTTCACCATCAAATAATTTTATATGATATAGCTTCTGGGTTTTATGTCAGGAGATCATGCACAATAAGCAATTGCTATCTACATGGTTGTAAGCCTAGAAATGTGTATTTCTAACACATCCGTTTCTTAGAGAATTCGACACCTAATCAGTCATCCCTTCCTCACAGAAACAAGACCAAAAACCGGTTTCTTCATCTTAAAATAAACGCACTACAGACAACAAAATCTATGTGCAAATACACGGTCGATACTAAGACTAACTAGCTTTCAGTTGTCATAAAGTGGACATATGAAAACATAACAATATAACATATATATTCAGGCAATAAGTTCTAGTTATAAATGAGTACCTTCAAAGTCAATACAGCTCTAATAATGTGTGAAGCCAAATCAATCTGCATCAACACCACTCAGCGTTATTACATAGCAAAAAATCCAAACAGAAGATAACAACAACAACAACAACAACAAAGAAATTCAACCAAATGCAATAACTATCCGATCCACTAATTAAACGTCTAAACCTAGATCAGTTCAAATCTAAGTTAACTCGCCAATTACCACATCGACTCAATAATTCGATCATTTCGAGACTCCACCAACCGATCAGTTCAAAAAATCAGTGTCAGCTTACGCGATTCGAATCAGAATTGCGTATCAGGTACACCTCGTGAATATAAACCCGAACGAGTGAAATTTGTAACAGAAATGATGAGTTGTGATCGGAAATCTTACTCTGCGTTCGGCGGTGAGGACCTGAAGCTCTGTTGGTGGTGAAGAGAGTGAAGAAGACGATCGGAAACACAGGGTGAGCAATGCGAAGAGTGAGAAGATTAGGGTTAATCGAGATCTGGTGACGAAAACCTCCATGTTTAGTCTTGCTTTCTCTCACAATAGCAACAGTATTGACCCAAGTCGTCTGAAGATGATAAATGCTTTTGGTGGAGTTGTGAACTGACAATTGTTATGGGCCGGGTTTGACAGGATAAAATTGGTTATGTTGGACTGGGCTTGGTCCACTATTTAGCTTATGTCTTATTCTGGACTTACACAAGTTATGGAGTGGGCTTCATTAATGGTAATATGGTATCATTAATCATTTAATCATATTTGTATCAACGTGATGCTAATATGCTATTGCTAAACAGTTTGGTTCAATTTTATTATCAAACTGGTGTTTTTTTCATGCGTTGCGCATAAAATATATATCAAAATATAGATAAAAATAAGAACATCGTAACGGTTTGTTTAATATATAAAAATACAATTTTGATTTATATAAATAAATAAAAATTTATTATACTTGGACCACAGTGTTTGACAACTCGTTGTGTGGTTTGGTATTATATAAATTTTTAATTCAAAACGTATGTGGAGATAATTACGTTGCAACAGTATGTTCGTAATTTTCAAAAAAACATTAAGTAGTGGTGAAAAAAATATTAATATGTTATAATTGACCTGGATCGGTTTCAAACTAAACTTAATAAGTGCGAGTTTAATTTATTGTTTAAATTATTTAAACAAAAATATTTAATAACTTCAAGATCTATAAGTAAAAGGTAAACTATATAAATTATTTAAGGATCAAAATAATTTATTGTGTCATATCCAAAACTTATAAAGATATATTAGTTTTACGACAACCCAATTATTAGTTATCATTTGAAAATATATTAGTTTTATGAAAACCCAATTAATAGTTATAATTTGAACCCATAACTTGTAAAAAATAAACATAAACCCAAAAACTACGAGTTTTATAAAGCCGTCAACCTTGTGGATTTTTTCAAAGGCATATGTGATTTCTTTTATTTTTATTTTTGAGTTTTTAATATATATATATATATATATATATATATATATATATATGTATGTATGTATGTATGTATGTATGTATGTATGTATGTGTGTATGTATGTATGTATGTATGTATGTATGTATGTATGCATCGAGCGAGTAGATACCGTACGTGAAACGCGAGTTACCAACTACTAGTAGATAATTATACATTACATAAAGGGTTTACGTTGATATTAAATGCTAACCTTAATTATTCGATTAAATACCCGTAAAGTCACATCTACTACATTACGGAGTTGTTTAGTACAAATATTATACATCAAAACTCTTAACTAATCAACAAAGCTACTCCGTAGTTACCACCAAATCATAGACTTTTTAGGAGAATAACACAAGTGGAGTTGTTTGTAAGCTGCTAGAGAATAGTTCGTTAAAACTTTGAATCGAGTCAAGCTGAAATTTAAGCTCAAGCTTATATTCGGAAACCTTCAATTAGCAAGCCTAGGATTAAAAAGAACTTGACTAGAATTGCGAGCCTATAGTAGGCTATCATTTATATAATTTTAATTATATTTGTTAAATATAATTAAAATTATATAAATGATAGCCTAGGCTTGCTAATTGAATGTTATGTTATGTTATGTTATGTTATGTTATGTTATGTTAATTATATTTGTTAAATATTTAATTAAAAAAATATTGTTGTATGTATACTTATGACAAAAATAATTAATACTAAAATATAATGTAAACATATATAAAAATAATTATAAATGTATACAAACAATCAATGAAGAAACAAAAAGCAAGTCCAAGTCCAGATCAAGCTCAAAAAGCAACTCACGAGACGAGCTTAGACTTTGAAAATAAAACTCTAAACGAGCCGAACATAAGCTCTTTTAAACGAAGCATTTCTTGTCTTGACTCGTTTACACTCTCATCGTATAATAATTAACATAACTACATGTATTTGGTGACTATAATCACCTAAACCAAACCGGTTGCGAAGTACGAGGACTACAACTGTGAATTGTGGGACACGATGCCCTTAAATTGACATTTACACACCCTTCCTTTTTACAGAAAGGCATGTTTGGTCCCCCCCACATGCCTCGACAACCTATGACATCTTAAAACGTTGTTATCGATAAAGAAATCTGCCTGTGTTCACAGGCAAAAAATGTGAACTTTTAACATTATATACGCTTTCATATCTTCTCACGTTTTTACATTATTATTTTTTCAAAAATTCCACTGCCCAAAATCATTATCTAAAAAGAAACGTGATGTTAAAAAACAAATGAGTACTCTTGTTATCTTTTTCATAAAACACACACCTAGACAAAATTATGCACCTAAACAACAGCGTTGACAAACCAATTCAACTAGTTTGGACGATAAATCTAAGCCGAACGGCTTAGTATAAAACCAAATTAGCCCAGTTATGTGGGTTGGACCAAACAATTAAACCGTCAAACCTTGAAAACCAAACTAACTCCTTGCTTTTTTAATTAGTAGTTTTGTATGATCAACAGTTTGTAAACACCCCTAGTACACACAAGGCTGGCCCTAAAGGAGGGATGGGCGACTGCTTAGGACCCGATCTTTTACAGGGACCCGAATTTATTTAAAGAAAAATGTATTATATAAATTAAAAAAAAAACTATACATTTTGTTAAACACTTTCATAAGGCCATTAACAAACTCGTCAACATTTTCATTATTTTAAGTATAACAAATACTAATGTCCATTAAAACTTTAATTAGTTTAGTCTACTACTATTTTTTTTACTAGAATTTAATTAAAACTCAAACAAAATAACTTATAATTTGGAGCGAGGGTTCTAAAAGTAAAAGCAATCGATTGATCGAACTATTATCCTATTTTTTCTGCTTGCACGGAGCGCGAAAGTTTACATATGAGTTATTCACACTATATAGGTCCGTTATCTATCACTACACTTTGCAAAAGGGACTAAAATAACTAGTTGGTTAATAACCGAGGGACCTTTTTATCGAAGCCTTAATACAATGAAGCAACAGCAAGAGCAGATTCTTCTATCCCCCTGGATTTTTCACCCTGTAGACTAGGGACCATCACTCTCTCCACACCCATAAGAAAGAGAAACAGAGTGCGTTTTTACTCATCACGTTTCATTCTTCATCATCATTTCCATCACACACTCACTCTGATTCTCTGTGTTTTTCATCGATTCATTCAAATCTTTATGTCTATTTAACTTTCAATTCCATTGCACTTACAACTGAACTCAATCTGCATATACATGGTGATGGCTTGCATGAAGTTTGGGCCTAAATCAGACATTTTCCATCTCGATCAGAATTCTAAAACCTGGTTAGTTGTTATCCGATTCTTCGTTATCTGTTGCGATTTAGATTGTTATAGGGGAATTGATTTTATGGGTCTCTCTCGTTTTTTCGTTTTGATCGGTACCCACATTTGGGTTTTTCGATTTTTGGAGTAGTTTGTTGGCCCTAATTGTGAAAATTTGACGCCCTTTTACTGGTGTTTTTTATTAGATTGTCTTATGGGTTCGTTGTGATACCTACATTTGTAATTGAATTATTATCTAAAACTTATTCGTTTAGTGGGTTTCGGTCTGAATTCATGATGAATGTATTATTATTATTCTTATTCATGTTTCAGAACAACTGGGAAAATATCAAAATATAATTTTGTGACTAATAATATTGGAGATCTTAGTGATGGAGTCAAAATACAAGTGTTTTTGCATTAAAACTGGCATGGGATTCTCTTGTTAATTTTGATAGTTACATTAAAGTTTGTAAGAATTGCTACACTGAGAGTAAATCTGTTATTAGATTAATGATACATGTGAAATAAAGCTTCATCTAGTGATACTTTGTTGACTCTAGAAAGTCAAAAAGTTCAGGTTCAAGTTTCATGCACTGAATGACAGAAAGGAAGCTCTTGAAGCATAATTGAATATTTATATAAACATGTGCTTGTTGTTAGTTGTAATTCTTATGTTCTCATTTGAATATGGCATTATAAAAGAATTTTCGGGAGCATATACCGAGAAGATCATGGAGTTTTGTGTAAATTTATATGTTATGTATGTTACTGGTTAGCAACGGTCCCTAAGGGAAGATACTGGTGGTAAGTGGTGTGCTCTCCAACCAAAAGGTTGTCGGTTCTAGTCCTGTAGGATGAAGGAAGTGATGATTTTATCATAGAACTTCTAGGTGTCGATGTAAAAAACTGCTAACAAAATTAATGATATCAAATTTCTTCACATTTGATGTTGTGTAGTCCCTAGTGTTGGAACTATATGAAGTGACAGATAAATCTTGCAGGATTTGTTCATCTGGACTTCCAAGTGATGTTACCATTGAAGTTGGAGATGTTTCATTCCAACTTCACAAGGTATGTTTTTACTCATGTTTTATGATTGGTAATCACTCACTATAGTACTATAGTAGTAGTTAGAAAAATGAAAAGGAAATCAAGTACACAGGATTTGTGTATACAGAATTTTGAATTCATTGTTGCATACATAGAAGGAAAGAAACCCGTATTTAAAGAAATCCAGAAAATAACCAGATAAGATGTAAATACTGTCATCTAACTGCCTAAATATCCTAACAGGTTATAAGGTTTTTGGATGTGTGCACCCTTATGGTGTTATCCTGTAACTATATTGAATGGACCCCTTGTTTGGCATAACTTGCAGTTCCCATTAGTATCTAGAAGCAAAACCTTGGAAAATCTCATTGGCGATTGTTCAGATGATGAGAAAAAGATTAAATTTGAGGATGAAAAACGATCGTTTGCTGAACTTCACAATATGCCAGGAGGGCCGGAAATCTTTTTGCTAATTGCTAAGTTTTGTTATGGGGTCAAACTAGAAGTCAATTCAACCAATGTAGTTCCTCTTCGATGTGCATCTGAATATCTTCAAATGACAGAAGAATATGGAGAAGGAAATCTCATTAGTCTCACTGAAACCTTTTTCAATGAAGTGTTTGATACATGGATCGATACATTGAAAGCACTTGAATCATGTGAAGAAGTGGTTGAATTTGCAGAAGAGCTTCATATAGTTTCAAGATGCATCAATTCTCTTGCAGTAAAAGCTTGCACATTTGACAAAGATTTGCTCGGTTGGAATGGAATGGAATCACATGACAATCCTTTTGCTACCGTCATCTGGAATGGAATTCAAACATCTTCCAAAAATCAAGATTGGTGGTATGATGATGTTTCTAAGCTGAGATTACCTCTTTACAGACAATTCATCTTGGCTGTTGAATCAAGAAATCTTAATCCAGAACGGATAGCTGGGTCCCTCATGGTCTATGCGAAAAAGTATGTTCCTTTACTAGGTAGAGAATCAAGCTTTTCAAATGGGAATCTTTCTTCTTCTTTGTATTCGAAATCGGATCAAAAGATTCTTCTTGAAGAGATAGTTGACTTACTCCCAAGTCAAAAGCAAGTTGTTCCCACAAAGCTCCTTCTCCGGCTGCTACGAACATCGATGATTTTACACTGTAGTCCTTTGTGTATTGAGAATTTGGAGAGGCGGATAGGGATGCAGTTGGATCAAGCTTCCATTGAAGATATTCTTATTCCTAATATGGGTTATTCAAGTGAGACACTTTATGAGATCGATTGTGTTCAAAGGATTCTTGATCATTTCATGGCTGTACATCGGGATCTGGATGAAAGTGAAATGACTGAATCGAGTTTTAATGGTGGCAATGACGATGATGATGATTTGATTGGAAATTCTCACACTCTCACACCAATGACAATGGTGGCTAATCTTGTGGACAATTACCTTGCTGAGGTGGCATCTGATGTTAACTTAAAGCTTGAAAAGTTTCAGTCTTTGGCTGCTACTGTTCCTGAATACGCAAGGCCAATGGATGATGGAATGTACCGTGCCGTAGACATATACCTCAAAGTAAGAAATAGCTCAGAACTAGTGATAGAAAATGGGCTGGTTGGGCAACGGGCCAAATTTTGGTAGTTTCTAGTGTGTCAAATATACTTAAAGTCATTCTATTATAATAAAACAAAAACAAACAAACATACCCAGTGTATCCCGCTGAAGAGCAGGGTCTGGGAGGGATATGTGGTGGCAAGTCTTTCCTCTATCCTGAGAGATAGAGAGACCGCTTCCGAAATGGGTAGGAGGTTATTTGGCCCATTTGACCCATTTGACCCATTTAGTTCATTATATTTTCTATGTTACCCATTTGAACCGTTAGAGATGAAATATAGCCCGAATTAACCCATTGATAAGTAAATGGGTTGAAACTGCCAATGGTCTGAATATCGTATGATCTGCTACGCGTTTGTTACTTTGTTATTACCTCTGTTTACTTCTAATTACAGGATAACAGCTGGCTTTTGATGGTCTAACCAGTTGGTTTTGTGAGTTATAAAAATGCCCATTTGTTAAAGATATATAACCAAAATGTACATGTACCTAGTATTTGTGACAATTTAAAGAGATTACTGTCCTTTTTTTTTAAAGATTTCAGAGTATTTTATATTTTGTAGAGGGGGTTAATTGGCGTGACCGCGGAAGTCAACTGAGGTTAAGTTTGTTTGACCTTGAAAGTCAACTGACTACTTGCATTGTACTTTTCAGGCACATCCATGGCTAACTGATTCAGACCGGGAACTAATCTGCAGGCTCATGGACTGTCAGAAACTGTCACTAGAAGCCAGCACCCATGCTGCACAAAACGAGAGACTACCACTTCGGTTCATAGTCCAAGTCCTCTTTTTCGAGCAGCTTCGGCTGCGTACCTCTGTGTCCGGCTGCTTATATGTTTCTGACAATTACAACTCACAGACTCACCTAAGCAACAGCATGGTGCTCCCGGAAAGTGGGAATATGCACCTTTTGGCTACTAAAGAGAATGATCACCGGAATGTGGCAGAGGACATGAGGGGACGGGTTTCTGAGCTCGAGAAAGAGTGTTTGACTATGAAAAAAGAGATCAATAAGCTTGTAAAGACTAAAGGGGTCAGTTGGAGCAGTCTGTGTAAGATGTTTGGGCTCGGACTAAGGTTAAAGTCAAAGACTCGTGAAGCTTGTGCTTTGGGCAATGACCGTCACGGCAAGAGGGTCCCACCGCCATCAAGAATAGGGGACGTCCCGAAAGGTAAGAATCAAGATCAAGAAAATGGTGAATTGGTTGATTGAGATGAAGGGAAATTCGATTGAGGGTTAAATAAACTTAATGTTATTTTATTAATTTGACTCTCTAGCAATTTGGGAGTCAGCAGTTCTTAGTTGATGCTGCTGTAATTAAGTTGTAGATTTTGGACCATCTTTAAATGCTATTTTCTCATTTCTTTCTCATCTTGTTTTACTAATACTTGGTGAATGTGTAAGATTTAGGTGTGGTGAGAGGAGGACGTTCACTGTTGAAAATTATATTTGATAATTTAAGACGAGTGATCTCTAACCTCAACTAATTTCTTTCAATCAGTTTTTTTGACTTGTGTGCTTTGTTAGTGGAAGATTTTGAATTTAAAATTCTAGTTCTATGAGTGTTGTCTATGATCAATAACTTTTTTTCAGTCATTGATCATATCTTTAAAAAAAATAAAAATGAAAAAACTTAACAAAAGTATTCAGGAAAGTATAGATTGGGAGATCGATAGATTTATGATGTGAACTGAAGTTGTACATGGATAGAGTTCATCACACACTCGTATGATAGTCATGTTTCACATGTTAGTATAGATTTTTGGTCATATCAATACTCTTACTTGAGTTTCCATTACATATAGAGATAATGATACCATTTTTAATGTGCCGAGAAAACAAGAGATTGTTGTTTGGCCTTAAAATATATATAGTCAAATGAAACGACAACAAATAGAGAATGGTATTTTTTTTCTAAATTATGAAATATGACATTTATAACTCTATCTATAGCTTACTTATTATAGCAAATGTCATATCTGTCAAATAGTTCTCACAACCTCTCAACTTCATGGAAAGTTGGACTCTTTTTAGAGAAGTTAAAAATTGTAAAAATCTCATGTGACACCTACATGAAGAAGAGAATGTGTTAGGATTTTAGGGATGGAAAAGATGAACTCTCTCCTTCATAACAAGTCTCCATACGTATCGGCGGTATCAAACTTTGAGTCCCTGATTTATCAGGAAGTGATCGTGTGGTGGAGGTCTGCATGTCCATTTCGCTTAAAGAAGAGATCATTCACTTAGATATTAGAGGTTGTTACGATCCGAAATTCTCTTGCCCTGCATCCCAAAACGACTATTCACAGACTTTTAGATGCCGATGGTTATGACGAAATTTGTGCTCCCCTTGTCAATCAGACTTTTTGATTGACCTTACCCTTCTGACTTGAGGAGATGTGATTTTAGAGGGCAAGTTGTGGTATTTGTGCAATGTTTCACACACTTAAGGTCTTTGAGATTACTGCATCTTGAAGAGAATGGTTTGGTTTGATAGAAGACCACATCTTCAGGGATCTATGTAATGTTAAATTTGTATGTACATTACAACTAAATTATATCAAGTGTTTAAATATGATTTTAATATAAAAGCAATCAACATTATATGTATTATTGTTTGGACAAAAAATATATACACACTATTAATAATATAAATCACAAAAGATAGTAATTACTCTTTTATAAATAAAGAAAACCATTTTTAATTATATATTATATTCAAATAATGTTATTTCCGATACTTTGTATCTTTAAAATGAAATCAATACAACGAACTTTATAATCGGCTAATTTTTTGGTTGTGAGCAAGTTTGGCATGACAAGCTCATTTGTTTAATGCTTGTTTGACTTTCCTTTACACCTTCCATGCATTCATTATTGATACAGAAAATTAACGTGAATCAAATCACCAAATTTATAAGAAATAATGTATTTTTAAGGAAAAAAAAGAATTTTATTCATATTAACCCCGTATAAATGCAACTTGCAAGATTTGTATCGTTAAACTATCGAATAAAAGAAAGCATCTTACCATTAGGCCGTCTTGACACTCTTGAATGGTTTGAAAGAAAACTCAGTTTTATTTTGAAAATATTCATGAATTCCCATTCTCAAATTCATAATCCAAACACGTACTATTGTTTCTACTTTGACAGAAGTAAAATGCAATATGCAAATCAGAGTGTAAACCCACAAACCACCATCAAAAGGTGGTCATGATTATGATGGTACACCATTGTGGCATGGGCCACCATGTGTGACCAAAGGTGAAACAACCAAACTCCTTTTTTCATCATCCACCACCACACCCTCATCCTCATCTTCAAATCAATCAAACTCACTTTCCATTATTCATGCAAAGTAAAACCCTTATTTTTTTTAAAGGAGTAGATCAGCGGAAAGCCTCTTGGGGCTCCCTTTGGGAGACCCCGGACCGAATCGCAACGGTTAAATTTCTGCCGCTCTAACGGGACCGGTCCCCTCTACCACCCCGGGCGGGAACCCCACTTTAGTGGGTAAACCCTCCCCCCTCAGAATCGAACCCATGACCTCTTTTGAGGCCAAGCGCTCTATCCCTCATCGGGTGGCCAACTGAGCTATGCCCAGTTGATTAAGTAAAACCCTTATTTAAACCCAAAAAATATCAAACTCTACATCACAATATTGCCAAAACTTGTACCATATGCACTAAATCTTGTACCATATGCATTAAAACCTAGGGTCTAGTTTATTATTTTTGTGGAATCAAGAAATGACCAATCCCATGAAAGTAAGACAACGAAAGCATTAAATATGTTAAAGAAAGAAGCAGATTATAGATCATAGGTCTCTAAATTCTTATGTCATAATAGAACCAAACCATTCACCCCCAATTATCCCCCCCACAATTACAAAGCTTATACCCAAAAAGAAAAAGAACCATTTCTCCTTATGTACATCACCCCCAAAAATTACACAAGGAAGAACATTTGAACCACAAAAACAAAACAAAAAAAAAATCAAGAACCCTAACCCCCTTATCTTTCCCATTTCACCAGTTTATACCCCTCGGCCCGAATCTTACCCCTTTTATTGCTTTACACATCTAAAGCACGAAAAGTATCAACACCCAAAATCGCGCTTCCTATCCCCCAAAAACGTTATATGATCTTTACCTTGGTTTTGGTGATGCAAAAGACCAAATAGGACGAACAGGTCTTTGCGCCGCAGGGCTGCCCATAAAAGAAGCTTGAGATCGAGTCAGCATCTCAACCATCGATGGGGTTTGATAGGCTTGCACCAGGCTTGAGCCATCGGTTGAGTCTCCACGAGCAGTGGCTCGTTGCCACGAGTGTGAGCTTAGCCCTGATAAGATGTAAGCCCTTCCTGATGCTTCATACATGTGTCTGCTAGCCATTCTTTCTTGCATTTCCTTGAGCTCAGCATCGAGTGCAGCACATAACCGATCACCTGACTTAGCCGAGACTGTTTCTGATAGGACCTGTCTACAGTTCTCAAGGGTACATATGGCTTGTGCCAGATCACCTTCTTCCGCTTCAGTTCTTGCTTGTACCATTGCTTCTGCTGCTTGTAACCTGTTCTTTTGTCTATCAACTTCAACAGAAACAACTTCTTGATCAAGACTTTCTGGTCTTTTGATCCCGACATCCACACTCTCTAAGTTGACCGTCTCTTTAGTTAAAGGATCGGTGTAACAACATATCACTTTCAACAAACAAGTCTCGTGCAAAGTCAACTCTTTAGGGATGTTGACCGAAACAAGAAAATCTCTTTCTTCATCAGCATACAAATCTCCCACATCAATGCAACCTGATTTCCCATCCCCCATCAAGTGATTCTTGTAACTACCAGCCTTTAAAGATCTAAGAACAACATTAGGGTTTACACTCTCGAGGATCACTCGAGCATCTTTGACCACAACACTCAAAAGCCCCCCTATACACTGTGCAAATGCATCTTGAATCACACCTTCGGTTTCAATAAACGAAAACGTTCCACCTGAAATCTCAGATATCGAGTGCATTGAAAAAGCATCATGATCCGTCCCAAACCCAAAAGCATGGACCGGAATTTTCATTCCCGGGTTCCCGTCACCACCGTGGATAGACTGAGGAAGGAGTAACTCGTAGTTTGACTGATTTTTCCTGCCACCAGAATTCGAACTTCCGTTCACAGTATAAGTGTCTTGTCCATCTGATAACAGAATTATACTCCCAACTGGGTTGTTCTCTCTTCGGTCTTTCATTACTTTAGCACCTTTCCTTAGACCTTCAGCAATGTTAGTGCCGCCATTAGCCACCAATGAGTTTACAGCTTGGAGAGCATGTTGCTTTCCTGTATCAGACATTTTCCGAAGGGGAAAGAGGCGGCGGGCGGTGGAGGAGAAGGCGATCACAGCCAGCCTGTCGGCAGGTCCAAGATTTTGGATTACAAAACCCATGGCTCGTTTTAAAAGAGCAAGCTTTGTACCTGCCATACTACCACTTGTATCAAGAACCGTGACTAGATCAACAGGGGCTCGTGGGGTATGATTAACTTGGCTAAAGGTGGGACCTTGGTTCGTGTTACTAGACTTAACCCCTGAGACGGAAGCAGGAGCTTTTAGGTGGATCAAAACGGTGAAATCATCAGCAGCACTGAACCGTGGGACCGCTGGAACCTCGGTGTATGTTTTGACTGATACCCTTTTCAGATTGGAGTTTTCTAAAGAGGGTCTGTTTGTAAATTTAAGGTCTAATGGTTCGTCATCATTGAAGACAGTTGGTTCAGGGGTTGGGAAAATTGGTGCAGCAGCATGGCGAGGGCTGTTTGGACGAGCGGATATTGGGCGGAGCAAAGTCATAACCGAGTTGTCGTTTGACCAATTTACAGGATTTATTCTTGTTCTTCCTAATGGTGGATTCGGATTAGTAGGACCCTGCAATGGAACTTCTTTCCATTTTGCTCTGCACACCGGGCAGATTTTATTACCGTGTTTTACATTTGAAGCGATGCACTGGAAATGAAATGAATGTGAACATTCTGCTGTAAAAATGGCTTGACCTTCTCCTCGTTTCATTGAAGCTAAACATATCGTGCACGTTTTCTGTCATAACAATAAACATTCTTTTTATTAGAAAATGTAACCATTTTCAGAAGTATGAGATTGAAACCAAATTATAATGATAATCCACATAATTTACAAAAAGGCAAAGCATTTGAGCTCTAAATTCACTTTAAAAAGCAGAACAAAGCTTTCTACTGTTGACTTTCAAAAGTCAAAAACATGCACTAGTTAATTTAAAAATCTCTAAAATTAGATTAGCATGTTTAACATAAGATTCTCTTTGTGTTTAATCCTGCAACACTTTTCAATAAATTAAAGTAGCTATCAATTTATCACAAAATCAAATAACTTCATATCAGATTGAAAGTCAAAACAAGATTCTTTACACAAAGAACATCACAACAAGGCAAAAACAAGATGGATTTGGTAACTACAAGACAATATGCAAGACAACAACATGAAAACAAACAACAACAAAAGACCCTAAACCAAGAAAAAGTTCACCATTAAAGGTTAAGACAAATGCTTGCTTGTTTTCGGACTTTCTTTCGTCTTTTTTCCTAAATTATCTTTCTAATTACAAAATTTACAACAAGGCCTAGAGGTTGATAGTCAACAATTGAGGCCACCAAAAACTCATAGATCTTTACTTTCCTTAAAATGGGATTATATCAACATACAGTGAAAAGGAAATATACAGAATGAATAGTTACTAAATTAGTAATTTCATTAAGCATAAGCCTTTCAAATGCCATGAAAACTATTTGTTATCAACTCTGCATATCACAAGTTTAGTAGCTTTAAATAATCTAACAAAATCAAAATCTTGAAAAGTTGGAGTGCATCAAAAGAACCCATTAACATACAGATGTTCCTCTTTTAAGTTGCAAGTAAATTAATCAAAAATGCATTTTCCCCTCAAATTTACACACATATATATAAGGTTTTAAAGATTCAAGATTTCATACAATAGAGATGCAACTAAATCAGAAATATTAGGGATCTTCTGGGTGTCATCATCCCCTTCATTAATAAAAAAAAATGAAGCAGAATTTGTCAAATCATAAACTAAACAACTACTCACCCAAAATAATATACAAACGCGTTGACTTCACTGATGGTCAACAGCAAGAAACATGCAGTTTTTTAAAGTAAAACAAGAGCAAAAATTCAAGAAAAGCTTAGAGTTTACATCAATGGGAATTATAAAAACTGACCCAGAAAACTAATTTTTTTTTAAATGTTTTACTTTTCCTTTCACTTGATATTAGTCATCTTCGGGAAGCTAATTTGACTTAATATTATTCTCTGCTTTTTAAGCAACAAAACGAAGAAAAAAACAAAAAAACAGTCACCGAGAAAGCTAAAGAAAAAAACAGGAGAATTGAATTTCCGATAGATGATGATAAACAAATCAAAGATTCCATAGTCAAAACTAAACCTAGAGAAATCAAGCAAAAAACTAGAATAAAAAATTAACCTTTGAAGATCTGTTGAAGCTTTTCGACAGTCGTAAGCTAGGCGACGCCGGACGAGTAGCAGAGCCACCGGAGCTCCACCCCGACGGCGCCGGAGACAACAAGGCAGCATCGGAAAACCCATCGGAATGCGGCGGAGAATCGTCGGAATCCGCCGTAGGCACATAAACACACAAATTAGACGCTAAAGCCATCTTCACTTTCCTCCATTTGCTCCCCATTTTCTCACCAGAACCAGATCTCAAAGTGGGTTGAAGTGAATCGGACAATGGGAGGTGGGTTTTGGCGAATAATTGAAGAGAGTAGATGAATGGCACGAAAAACGAGGAGGGTTTTTAGAGAGAGAAAGGGTGGGAGATTGAAGATGGGTGTGTGTGTGTGTTTGTAGGGCTAAAAAGACGATGAATGATGAGGGGTAGGTTGTAGATTGAGGTTGTTAACAGAGGCCATTAATTGAATCTGCATGAGGTAGAGATAGAGGTGGAGGAAGATGAAGAGAGATGAATGCTCTTCTCTTTCCTTTTGTGGTTTCTTTTGTTGACCTTTGATGCAGTTCTTTGAGTTTAGTAAGTGGTGCAGATGTTCATTTTTATACCCTCTATTGTACTCCCTTCATGCTTAAAAATAACAACAAAAGTTTTGGGAGGGTAGCACGTATTATAAGGGTTGTGCTATACAAATACTTTTTTTTATTAGTTAGACATCTTATTGTATTTATTTCTTTTTATATATCTATACGTATGTATAGAGAGATGGAGAGAATGAAAATAAATAATGTGTGTCTATAACATACCCCTATTATAAACCCACTGTGTTTTTTTAACTTGGACTAGTTATCATGTTATTGGTTAATTGGTCGGACCGGTTTAAATAAACACTCATTTGATAAATAATTCTATTATTACAAGTATGTTAACTTGTTTAGATCTAAAGTATTCGATATATTTTAGAGATTTAATGTGTATGGTTAGAATCGTTTAAAAACACATAAATATCTTCAAAATTACGAGAATTCTATTAACATGCAAGTTTTTAATGTTTTATAATAAAGTATTGATTGAAGTATAGTGTTTAATCATCTATCTTGAAGTTCAAAAGAAAACCATGACGAATTTGTAAATTACATATGTGTAAGTTATATTATCTACATATGTGTAGTTAAACAAATAAAAAAATTATAAAATACGCAAACATTGGTTTAAAGGGCTTTTATGTTGTTTTTCTGGTTTTAATGTATATAAACATACATAATTATGTGTAAAATATATAAAATGGTAAAAATACAAACTGTTGATATTAGTCTTGCGGTTCTTAACATGTTTATGCTCCTCAAATATCCTATAAGTGTTAATAAAATATGACATTTGATCGAGTAGTCATGGTTGGAAAAAAAATTAATTTAAAGAACGTAAATATTTATAACTAGTACGGATAAATAATAGTCGTCTCCACATGGTATCTATGGAGAATGTCACACTTGAACACCTTAGTGTGAACACCTTAAACGAATACATAAACGAAAGTACTGAAAAACAAATATTTTTGGTTTTTTTGTTTAAGACGAAAGGTAAATTGAATGGTAATACTTAAGAAAGCAACAAACTTGATCAAGACTTCTTAAAACTACAACAAAAAAGGCAACCGCCTTCAAGTTCAAGTTCAAAGATTCACAATAGGTTAATAAGAATTAGTTGGTAATCACAAATGCATGATTTTATGAAGTTGCCTAATTAAAATGATAATCAATAAATAATCTTTTAATACTCGCTTGTTTACAAAATTACCGGTTCATAGACATGAAGTATCTATACACAAATTAAATTGCCTACGATGCAAGAATACAGGATGTGATTGATAGAATGCAAATACTTAAATATAAACAAATTATTTAACTTCAATCAAACACACAATTGAATTTTTATGTCAAAAGAAAACAAACCAAACAATCAATCCAAATTATAACTTACATCGATTCAAAGGTTCATTCCATCATCGGATCCTCATGATAGGTCACGATTCTTCACTCTATTTTGACAATTGAATCGTGTCCTCGCACAATCGACATATCAAAACGATTCTTCATTCCATTTGGTCAACAACCTAACAGGTTAGGTATCAAATTGTGTTATAGTGTTTCCGTTCAACAAGCTTCTTCAGCTAATTTTAGCAATCTACATTCTATACTACTTTATGATGAAACGAGAACATAAATGAATTATTTAAAAAATAAACGATAGATTATAATTAAAAAAATCATGCTAGAGTAAATAGAAAAAAAGAATAGAATTATAATAAAAAAACACAATCAAAGAAAAAAAATACTTATTGCCTTGAGTAAATTAGAAAATAGTTTAATAAAACAAGAAAAAAAAAGAAGAATCAAAACGAAAAAAAAAAACTTTTCACGTTGTAAATTGCAAAAAATAAAAAAATAATAACATGTTTAAAATTAAATATAACAAAAAAATAAATTTGAAATAAAAAAATATAAAAAACCAGATGAGGAGGTCATCAGGACTCGAACCCGGTCCTGTTAACTAGCTTTCTTCAAATTTTACTTAAACTAACATTAAAACAATAAATACATGACAACTACGACTTCAACCAGTCACATGATACACTCTAATTGGACAAATATATTACTGCTCAATACTTAAATAAACAACGAAAGATTTCACAGTACCTAAATCACGCCTTTTACTATAATATACAATTAGCATTTACGGCAAGAATTATTTATCTCAAGCACGTAGGAGTTGTTGATTAATTCAGGCACGGACAAGATTTTTATATTTGATAAATTTAGCTCATCAAACTTTAATTAGGTCATCTGTACTGAATACAGTGAAAATGACTTCTCGGACCCGTGAAAAATGGGAACATCAGGCACCCTTTTTTTCTTGATGTTTTTTTTCCGAAATCCGATGAAACTTCACCAATTCATGGGAAATATCTCCACTTGTCGTTCATTATATATAATTGCACATATGATTATGTGGGAAGGTATGGGAGATGAAAAATGGTTACCAATGAAATAGAAAGAACAAGAAAAATAGAAAAATGGCTGATGTGATGATCCACGAAAACAGGACAATTACAAATAGTCTTAATGGCTAGGTGGTGAATTGGTTATTCACGTAAGAATAGTTATACTTATACATACTTGTATTAGATAATTGTTTAAGTTAGAAACAAGAATGACGTGGAGTTGCCTTTTTTTTAAGTAGGGTGGAGGGGACATTAATGTCACACACCCACATTGCACAATAAACCCGTCAATAAAATCTTGACACGCCACACTACGTAACATGCTTAAATTTGATGGCAACGGTGTTGTCATACCATGCCACACCCAACAGTCAATTTTCGGTCCACATACACGGTTAGTTTGGGTGCACAACCACCGCGAGATTACACCGATTTAACATGCCATACGACGTATAGATTTGATGACGGCGATATTATCGTGCCATGTCATGCAAGAGCACACCGCTGAGACACTACATGTTTACATGTCGAATTGAAATCCCAAATATTGATTCAATTAATGGTTAAAGATTTTAGACTATAAGTTTTTAATTTGAGAGATGGAGTCGATTACTTGATTTTTATTTTATTTTAATCATCTTGGTGATAAGTTCGTTGACTCATTTGGTTTCCTTATGGGGTTCAAAGTAAAAGAATATTGGAAAACAAATCAGTAAAGCATGGTAATAAAAATGATTCGGTTGAATTCGCAAAAGATATACAAAGACTTAAATTTTTCAAAGCAGGATATCAATTCTACTCATATCAAATCACCTTATGAAAGACTAAGGTATATTACAACCAACTATGCTCCTTTTTCTTTAAGTGTATTATATTATCTGGTTGTAAAACTGAAGTGTTTAGATTTTAAAACTCATACGTGGACTCTTGTTTTATAAGATACTGATATATATTGCAAAAGAAGTAATGGATGTCCTTCGTTCATTTTGTCCATGAATGTTATGGCCTTCAGTCATGTGTAAATTTTTTAGTTTTCTTTCTTCTTCTTTTTTTTTAAATTAGAACATTCCGATACACATTTCTTGCTACCAAAGTACCAAGAAAGAAGATTTTCTTACTTTTGAGGCTATAAGCATGTAGAAACATATAACCGTTAAATACTTTTTAATTTGTTACTTTTAATCTTATGAAATATGCTATATATTTAACGATGAACTTAAAACTTACCATCTTATTTATTTTTACTTGTAATGATGTTTAGGAATCAGGATACATATAATTGTAAGAAAACAACCTAATAGTTTGCTTAAAATTTTGTTTTATATTACCTTTTTTTCTTAATTGTCATAGTTTTAGTACCTAATTCATGAAAATATTTTCATCTGTCCCTAAAAAGTTATTTTTTGCTTTGATTTTTTATTAATTGTTTAAAAGTTTTAAATTGTTGCCAATTGTTTTTATTATTTACTAATAATTTAATGCCTGTTAATAAAACAGAAAATTCAAATATATAAAACTTACATCGACCTACGACCATTAATCCAAACAACCCTATGTATCAAAAAAACAACATCAACTGAACGGGTCTACGCAAGAGTTCACTTGAATCGTAGACTGTCAATAAGGAAGCAGCGTTGGTGAAAGTGTTTATGATATGATCTAACCGTTTGCTAACCCCGTTATGACGTTATGACGTTACGACGTTACGACCCTTTCATGACTTTACAACATCACTAGAAGAATTATAATATACTAGCAACTAAAAAAAGTTATTATAATAAATTGAAGCTTTATTTTTTTTCAGCCCTCTCTCCTCTGTCTTTCACACACAGTCACACACCCTCACTCTGTCTCTCTCTATTGACTTTTATCTTCTTCAATTACCCCACCTTTTCCTTCTTTTTTATATCCAATGGTGTTAATTTTTTAAAAAAGTGTACTTTATTTGGATACTTTGATCATTTAAAGTCATTTACTTTTAATATTTCGTTAATAGCCACTCTCTTTTATGATAAATACAATTTATTTTAAGGATTATAAATAACATAGCGGGTTATATTCAAGTGTTGCAGCGGCTTAAAATCTATAAAAAAATTATCATGTTGTGAAAAACTAAAAATGTATAATACGTGACCCACGGGTTTTGGTCATACGTTGTGGGTAATTGAAATAATAAAAAACATTATGTTATCGTAAAAAATATATATATAATATTTGACTCGTGTGTTGTGAAAATATATAAAAAAATTATATACTTGACTTGGGTAAGTTTCAAGTAAAAGTAAGATTAATACGTATATAAAATAAAGACTTCACAGTGATAGTATTTAAAATTTCATAAAAAATCATTTAAAAACTAAGAGAAAAGATATATTTAAAAGTATTTGCAATAATAGAATAATAATAAATTGTGCTTGTAAATTTTATTTTCAACAACTTGTATCATTATCAAAGTTACTATTCATATGACTTTGTTTTTTTAGTTATGTGTATAATGTATATACTGTTATAAACTATTTAGACACTTAAAAGAACATTCATAAACAGTCCTATTATCTGTTTCGAAACACTTTCATTTATTTATTTTATCCTTAACCATGCATGTAAGTGAGCCATTAGTGTAAGATTAGATGTATAATATATCATTTTTAGTTCCTTGACTATCTTATTTTTTAAAGATGTTGTTAACTTTTATAATGGTAAATGTATGACACTACTTTAGACTATACATATTATTTTAACGGAGCTCACATATCTGTTTCTTAGTTAAAATAACACCCCCAATCTCCTTATAAGAAAACCCACAGCTGTTAACTATATATTAGTTTTGTGGAACTTGGAATATCATTAACATCAAGTGTAAGGGCTAGTAGCTGGCAAGTCAAATAATGAACGAGTCACGAGCCAAGCTTACCTTATCACGAGCTCGACTTGTTTGATTTCGAGTGAGTTTTATAAAGTTTTTTCTGGCAAACAACAATTCACATGCTTTTAGACAACTTTAGTTATGAGATGACATAGTTATGAGATGACACATGGATTCATCGTTTTTGGACACGTGTCAACCATCCACGTTATTTTTGCTCGTTTATTTTTCAATCGAAGTTTTCTTTGCTGTTTTTTCTATAAGCTGACACCGACACCGATTTTAAATAATGTAACATAATAAAAATACCAGCCATCTCTCAAATTACTATTTGCATAACCAAATAAAATAATGTATGAATGTGTCACCTTACATGTCACCATAAAGGTATGCGTTATGTCTTAGTGAGCATAACCAAAAAATGTCGTTGACTAGGCGTCGCTTATGTGGAAGCCGGAAGGCATGGTCACACACACACACACACACACTCTAATGAGGTGAAGATGTAAGAGATTGTTTGATAGTCTTCTAATGTTCATTAAAATGTTACCTCTTAATGGTTCATAGCTTCTTAATGTTTAAGAAGTAACTCTAATGCTTAATGGTTAAGAGATATCATTAAGATTTACTATCTTAACCATTCAACATTAGGATTAACTCTTAGGTTATGAATCATTAAGATGTATCATCTTAAATGTTACTATTAATATTATCTCATAACTATTAAGAAGCTATCAAACAACCCATAAGTCACACATCGTTTGAAAGGAGAATAAAGTCTTCCTTATCAAGGTGAAAACATTCTTAATCATTACGCGTTTTGTTTGAATGATCAATTTGTTAGGTGAACACAAACCGTAAATCCCTAAACGAGCATCAAACACGAGCAAAAATGAACAATATCCTATGATGTTATAGAATATGTATTATATATATATAGTAGTGTGTTTCTTTTATCATTTCAGTTTCTTCGAGTATGAATTAATACTGATTAAAGATATGTTATTAAAAGAGCACTAACACCATGACTACAACCATATCCTGAATTTATCTGTGCATTATTAACATCACGTCATGTCTACTTGTGTCCCTCTTCCGTTGTTTTTGTAATATCAACATTTATTCTAAAATAATGTCACGTTCATTTAAATATGTAAATTAGTAGTAACTTTATCACTATGGACTATGTAGGTTAAAATAATAGCAAGTAGGATGATTTATAAGACCAAAATTGGATATGATGATTACTTATTTGTAGGCTATGCGAATAAAAACGTTTTTTTATTTATTTCTTCAAAGAATTTCAATTAATAATGTGAGGCATCAGTTCATCCTCTTGGAAAGTTATTTTGATCTCAATATACACCCAATTCTATAAAAAGGTGCCGAGATGCACTATCAACGTATCTCATATATCGTATTAGTACGTATCTCATATACCCAATTATTAGGATTTTTTGGCTATATGAAAATGTTCCCATCCCACATTGGTGCAAGGATGAAAGCTTAGGAGGACTCCAAGCTTATAAAAGAAGTCCAAGGCTTTGGTTTCAAAGTACCCCAACCAAAAATACACTTGAAGTGTTTAGTTTTTTCTTTCTTTTCTAGTTCTCTTGTCTTAGAGTGTAGAAAGTTTTTAAACACTTTGGAGAGTGTGGGTGTAATTGGGCGGGGGGAGGCTTGAGAGATTAGTCTATGTGATTGTAACAATTTGTCGCATAGTGGATTTTTCTCTCTGGAGGCCCGTGGTTTTTCTCCGGTTTTGGAGTTTCCACGTATATTCTTGTGTTCAGTTATATTTCTCTATTGTTAGCATTGGGAGGGTTGTTGGGGATCCTTGAGACCGCTTGTTTCCCAACACTATCAACGTATCTCATATATCGTATTAGTATGTGTACTATTAGATACGGGGCATATAAATATTTTGAATTACGGTAGATATATTTAAGATGAAAATTACGTTACTGTTAAACATTTTTTGGTCATATTTATGCGGAAACAATTGAAATAACAGATTCTTTTGGAAAAAGATGCGCAGGAAATTATTTTTTGAAGTGAATTTTTGAAAAATGGCAGGTTCTTTTGGAAACAATCGGTTCTACTTGTAGATGATACATTCAGGTGAATTTTTCGAAAAATAATGGGTTTTTCTGGTAGATGAGTGAATTTTATGAAATATAACGGGTTCTTTATGCAGAAAATTTCCAACCAAAAAGCTTGTTTGGATTGAATTTTTGTCCTAAGAACACGATTGGGATAAGAAAATAATGATGGATCTTGAAGGATTATAATAAAGTTTTCTGTAGGAAACAAATCAACTCAATATGAATGTTTGATGGACTTAGTTAAAAAATGTATGCTAAAATAGTCTTGAGCAAACTTCAAACGAATTTATTTGAACATTTAAAAAGTAAAAGCAATTTTAATTTCACAAATCATATAACTATGGTACTTATAATTTCATGAAGATCAATCCAAGTCCTTACAATTTCATACTTGTAATAACATATTAGATTTTATCATATAGGATTTAAAAAAGAATACAATACAATGCATAAGTATTGTTTGTATTGTTTTTGTTGCAGGGGCGTATTCGTAAATTAATATTATGTATGATTCTAAATGTTTGAGTGGAGTTCCATATTCCCACTTTACTCGCTTCATAAAGCCCAAAAATGCCCCGTCTTTTTAAGGGGTGTAAAAGTAAAATATTCCCTACCCCCACAACACAACATCTACTAACAACCAACACAATTTCAACTCTTTTCCAATTTTACCCTCCTTTTTATACCACACATGACCACTATTTTTGTTTGTATTCATAGTGTGTTTGAAATGGTGTAACTTATGAATTTGAGATAAGAGAGATTCCATTAACAATGAAAGAATCAACCATTATATTAGTTAACAGTTAAACACCACCATTAGCCCTCCAATTTTAAGAGTATTTTAGGAATTTTACATCATTTTAAATGAGTAGGGTAGGTGCGTATAATTATATATTTGCAAACATTATAGAATTAAAAGGAGCATAAAGCGAATATAAACATAAACTTGGGTGGATGATAATATACATTTATTAGAGAATTTCAAATATTCTGGTATGTTTATGGCATATCTAATACTTTTCAAAGATTTGAAGGGCAAATCTAAATATATAATGTTTAGAATACAATATTATTGGGAAGAAAATCCAAACATGAAATACTATAATTATAACAAAATTTATTTGATCCCATGGTAATCGGTTATTTTTCATTTTTTAATTTATTCATATCTATTTTTTATTTTTTAAATTACAGTCTTATAAAATACTTGCTTATTATATATATAATAAACATTCTAGTAACAAAATTAAAGATTTAGCAAATTAATCATTTATAATTAAAGATTATGATTATTTTACACAAGTCAAATTAATTTTAATAAAACCAATATATAAAGTATAGTAATAATGTCATCATTTTATGTATTCTATAAACACACCAGAATATATAAGATTTGAGTTGGAGCATCAAATACTATCTGATCAATACCTGAAAATTCCATATAAATGGACAAAAACTAAAACAAATAATTAAATAAATGAGAAATTTATTTAAAAGAAATTAGTTGAAGGGTATAGGATTCTCTTTACCACCTCTAAATTTGCAGACTTTTTGGGAGGTGAAGTCAACTCAAAAGCTGACTCTTTTTCTTTTATTAATTTTTATATTATTTAACATTCAAATCTCTGCTCTAATGGTGCTCCCCCACTGGGGTCATTAATTAACATCAGTTTTTGTTTTACTTACACACATATTTATGGGATTTTAATACTAACTTAACAATAAATAACGATTAATTTAATCGTTTTCCAATGAATTTGACATCGGTTTAATCTCATAATAATCCAGCTTTGACCGTGGTTTTTGGAACCCACAAATACTATCTCAAGATCTTGGGTTTCACATCTAAAAAATATAAAACTTTTCTAGATAATTTAAAAATCATCAATTAAGTAACATTAATCGAGATAGAAAAACTATTTTAAAAGGGCAGAAACGATTATTAATCCAAATGATCTTAGCTAAGTTTCTAAACCCATTGATTATTACTCTTAATTAACCGAAAAACTCAAAATCTAAGCATGCTTAAGAAGCCAAAGCTAGTGTTCGAATTCAACTTTCACTTGTTTTTTGTTTCTAATCTACGAATATCATCAGCCTAATGTAAATTGTATTTTACTTGATCTCATCGATTAACAAACAGTGTATTAGTGAAATCACGTTATCTTTTTGGTACCTGTTTGGTTAAATAAAAGACAAAAGTTAATGTTGGTTAATGAGTAATGAGTGAACCTTTCCCTCTCTTTTCTTATGTAAATCATGGTGTCACATGTGTGTCTACATAATGATCATGAAGCCAACCCACACAAGTCAAACCCTAATCCATGCATTCATGACCATAATGGACCAAAGTGGGTTCCTAAAACATCATTTTGAAGTTTTGCTTCATGATTTGGCACGCACATGAGTCCCCACGCACTTTCGACAAGTATCATACGATTAATTTGTAGACTAAAAAGTGATTTGATTATATTAAGATGAAAAATGAAAGTTTTAAGATAATATAATTCTTTTTATTCTTTATATTTGTAAAGAATCATGAATTGTTTGTCACTTTATAAAAGTCGCAATTAATAATCTGACTTTATTTTACAACAACTATTATTAATATTATGAAATATGTAGCTATTTATGCCATTAATTTAATTAAAAAACTTAATATTTATATTAAAGCTACATAGTACAAACGTTTTCTGCATCTGGTAAAGTCGCATGTAGGTGATGAAAATTACCTGATTTAATGATTTAAACAACATGGTGCAAACATCATCTGGTAAACTCACCTATAGGTGGCTCGATGATATATATTTATTATTTTCTAAATAGAATGAATAGTACATAAAATTTACGCTGCAAAAATAAATTTTGGTGTGTGAATAAAACGTTTTGAGGGGGTTTATGCCATTTGTTATATCTTTGAGGGGTTATATGAAATGAAACATCAAATGTTGAGTGAAGAAATACAAAGTTTATATCGGTCCAGTCCAAGGCGAGCATTGGGCCGAATAAACGTGTTGGTATCACATGGGTTTTCTTTGTTTTTCTTGGTTTCCAAATTAATCTTAGAAAAAATATAAGATAATTTCAAACAAAGGTTGAATGATATATTAAATATGTATATAGTTCAACAAAAAAATACAAGTTTAGTAGAAACAGATCCACATGGTTATAAAACTACACAATTTTCCGTATCGATAATTTAAATACGTTGGAAATCATTATATTTAAATATAGCAATATAGTTAATCTAGAACATATATTTGTTAGAAATAATATAAACGGATCAAGGAAATAACTGCTTTTTCTAAAATATGCTTTATCTGACTGAGGTTGTTTGTTACCATATTTTATATTTTTATACTTGTAGCAATATTTAGCTTCTTAGTGTATCACCAAGTTTTACTATATCTAACGAGTGTCTCGATTTATAATTTCCACCCTATTCAAATAGCATATATTAGCGTTGGACAAAGTAGTCTTTGCGAGTCATCTCAGTATTATCCGAAGCAGTTTAATCCATACTAGTAACATGATATTTTTCAAGTTATAGATTATTAGTACATAGAGCAAGGTAATACAAAAATCAGTAAATCGCTAAATTAATCATTAATGTTACAACTTACAAGAGAATGAGTTCCATTCTAATATAAAATAGGGTTTTTAGAGAGATAAGATTGAGAAGAGGGTTTTTTTTTTT
>BJCN01344108.1:0-21297 GCA_018326445.1 Flaveria brownii
GTGGTTTCTGATAATATTTTGTTTGATTTTAGTTTAACTTTGCTTGTTTTACTGTCATATATGCGTAGATTTTATTGAGCAACAGGTTAGAAGCATAGTTATGTGGATTCCCTGTCGTTCAATCCCTGTTTTGGTTTATTCTTTTGAATATTGTCTCCATGGTTGCACAAAATTTGTACAAATAACATATGATTCGAGACAATAAAGAAGTTTATGATCTAGCGCGTAGAACATTTCAGGTCGGTATCTCAAGATGTTCTCATTGAGTGCAAGCGTGATTCCTAGCTCCACCTCCCATATAGGTTTGATGTTTTTTCTACTAAATTACTTTAGTATACTGGCATATTCATAGTTGATATTACTTGGTTCTAATATGACTGACTCTAGGGTTGTGTGATATTGACATTATCTTAACAGTGAGGTCGGATGAACCAAAAGTTGGGCAAATAAAGTCAAGCAGTCTTTGCTCATTGCCACTCAGACCACTTACCACACAGCCTACAACATTTGGAGGACAAATTCAAATTTCACTGATGAAATCTTCTGCCTTTATCTGTGCTGCAGCTTTGGTTAGTTCAGTTTCATCATCTGCCACACATTCATATTGGGTTGTTATATGCAGTTGGTTACTTGGTTATGTTACCCAAGATTGTGTTTTTATATTCAGCATTTCAGCCGCATGGATTTTGAAGCGTTGGTGCAGAAAGTTTGATATAATTGTGTCCTTATTATCTTCTTTTGTTATTAGCATGAGTATTACCATACGCACTCTAAAGTCTAAACGCATTAGTTTAAATTGGTTTGAGACAATTAATGAAATTCCTGTATTTTCTTCTATGCAGAATGCTAGGATGGGTGCAGAGCAGACTCAAACTGTCACTCGTCAGTCATCAACGATCACCATTGCTCCTATTCAAGGTAATTTTTGTTTCTTTTGCATGACTAACTGCATGAGAAGATTTGTAAATTGAGTTTGCATATGCGATAGAAATCATGTTGGTTAAAATTGTTTCTGACAATTAACTGGAGAACAGGAAAAGAGAAGTCTCCGGACCTTGATGATGGAGGCACCGGACTACCACCTCGTGATGATGATGGAGGCGGTGGCGGTGGGGGTGGTGGAGGTGGGTGGTCATCAGGGGGGTTCTTCTTTTTTGGGTTTCTTGCATTCCTAGGGTTTCTGAAGGATCAAGAAAAAGAGGGGACTTACAGGGATGACAGGTGAAGATGTGAAATAGATTTTTTCAGAATGCTCAAGAAAGGATGAAATGAGATTATTTTCAGCTAGGTAGCTCCAGTGTTGGTTAAAACAATAGATGAGAGGCTAAAACCATAGTAATTCTGTTTTGAAGCTTAAGGAGACATATCACGATGCATCATGCCTTATGATAATTTTGAATGTTCTACACTTTTGCAGTTTTGCATCGACAGTGGCGTTGGTTTGAAGTTTTGTGTTTGGTTTGGTTGGTTGTAATAAAAACTGAAAATGAAATACAATGGAGTCTTTAAAGATAATCTCATTTGGTAGCTATTATGTTACATTCTCTGTTCCTTTTGTGGGTTGGGTGGGTATCTGGAACCAACCAAGGCAATCTGGTCAGACCAAAGAACCGAATGACTGGAACCGACCACCAAACTGGTCAAGTCTTCAATGTCAGAATTGACAAAATCACGCAGGTCTCGTTTTCAGTCCAACCAGCCCTACAAATGATATATTAACTAAACTGTTGCCGTTAAGCCTTTTCTTTGTTATGGTTTCACCTGACAATTGACCCATTGATACCGAAAACAGTTATAAACCAAGTTTGATTATCAGTTCAATACTAGATGCTAACGTAGTGCATGCCTTTCTTTTTCTCTTAAAATTTTGTAAGAAAATTTGTTTTGGTAGTTTATATTTTACAAGAACTACCTACGATGGTATAACCCAATATCTGGTGGATTAAAGGAGAGTTTGGATATGCATTTTGACTGATGTTTGCTAAGAAGCTAGAGAGTTTGTTGACGGGTTTAGATCAAGATCAGACAAGGAAAGTCCAAGAAGCTGCTTAAACCGGCCGCTAGCTTTTTAATGCATCAAAGATCTTTTCTGTTGTTACCTTCTGATTCTAATGAAGACAGGCAACTCTTTTGTTAACTTGAATTCTAAAAGTCAATCCAGTTTGATTTTTGTGTCTTACTAATGCCAGAGGAGAGAGGGGGAGGTAATGGAAAGAAAGCAGGACCATTTCTTAAATTTAAGGACGGCGCTCACAACCTACGATGAGTGGTCCGTTTCCCTTTAGCAGAGGTCTTTTAAATCTTGTTCGCACTGATTTCTCACCATAACCTTTTAAAGGTCATATGCATGGCGCTATGTGTTATTTAATTTCGTTATTACGGACACCAAACATAATTAATCAATCAAAGAAAAAAAAAGTTACCTGTGAATTATTGAGGAAGGGATATAGAGGGAGTCAAGAAGCCATTTAAATCTAATTTAAATAAAGCCGAATAGCAGATTAAATAGAGTATTTTTTACTCGGTTCGAATTTGATCAACCAAGTCAATAGCAGATTGAACCCAAAACCGGTTCTGTCCAGTTTTTTATTCAACGGATTAGTCCAGTCTTCAAATAATGAATCACATTTGGTGTAAATGAAATGAAAATGATAGCAGTTCAGTCAAAGAAGCATAAACCAACTGATGATTCATATTCAATGTGTAGACATGAACAGTTATAACCAACTACTGTGCCTTAATGAAATCATTCCATGGATGAAACAAAAATAAGACGCATGAAAACTAAAAATGTTTAGTAAAAAGTGAGCAACTCCATGACAAAAACTAAAGAGTGATTCAATTAGTCAACCTCTTCCATCTTGCTCTCACCATCAGCATCGGCTTCCTCGAGAGCAGGCACATCAGTATCCTCATCAGCATCCTCATCAATGCTGAGCCCAAGTTTTAACATTCTGTGAATCCTGTTGCCAAATGTGTTCGGCTCATCAAGGCTAAACCCGGATGTGAGCAATGCAGTCTCAAACAGCAACAGCACCAAGTCCTTAACAGACTTGTCGTTCTTGTCAGCATCAGCCCTCTTCCTCAACTCCTCCATAATTGCATTCTCGGGGTTGATTTCCATGGTCTTCTTGCTTGACATGTACCCAGCCATGCTCGAATCCCTCAATGCCTGCGCTTTCATGATTCTTTCCATGTTGGCAGTCCACCCGTACTCACCAGTCACCAAACAGCAAGGTGAATCCACCACACGATCAGAAACGACAACCTTTTCAACCTTATCACCCAACACATCCTTCATCACCTTGCACAAGCCCTCGAATTTCTGCTTCAAAGCTTCCTGCTTTTGCTTTTCATCCTCAGTTTCCTCAAGCTTCAAACCTTCTTTGGTTGCAGAAACCAACTTCTTTCCCTCAAATTCCTTCAGCTGACCAACTGCATACTCATCAATGGCATCCACCATGTACAACACTTCATACCCCTTTTTCTTCAGTTTCTCCAAGAATGGGGAGTTCTCAACTGCCTTCTTGCTTTCACCAGTGATGTAATAGATGTCATTTTGACCCTCCTTCATTCTAGTCACATAGTCCTTTAAGCTGGTCATCTCATCTCCGCTCTTGGTCGAGTGATATCGAAGCAATTCTGCTAGTTTGGTTTTGTTCTGAGAATCCTCATGGATACCCAACTTAAGGTTCTTGGAGAAAGCTTCATAGAACTTGGCATAATCTTCCTTGTTTTCAGCAATCTCCTGGAACAGCTCAATACACTTCTTGACCAAATTCTTGCGAATCACTTTCAAAATCTTGTTTTGCTGCAACATTTCTCTTGAGATGTTAAGTGGAAGATCTTCAGAATCCACAATACCCTTTACAAAGCTTAAGTATTCGGGAATGAGTTCTTCACAGTTGTCCATAATAAAGACACGACGAACATAAAGCTTAATGTTGTTTGGCTTCTTCTTTGTGTCAAAGAGATCAAATGGAGCCCGTTTGGGAACAAAAAGAACGGCTTTGAATTCAAGCTGACCCTCAACTGAGAAATGCTTCACGGCCAAGTGTTCTTCCCAGTCGTTGGTTAGACTCTTGTAGAAGGCAGCATATTCTTCTTTGGTGATTTCCTCAGGTTTCCTCATCCAAATAGGCTTTTGTTTGTTTACCAAAGACCATTCATGTGACACTTCCTTGATCTTCTTCTTTTTCTTCTCTTCCTTCTCCTTCTCTTCATCAACTTCCTCAACCTTCCCTTCCTCTTCTTTCTTCTCTTCCTCATCCTCGTCATCAGAAATTTCTTTTTCTGTGGTTTTCTCAACCCATAGAGATATCGGATAGCTGATGAACTCAGAGTGTTTCTTGATCAGATCTTTAAGCCGGCGTTCTTCAAGGTATTCAAGCTGGTCCTCCTTTAGGTGGAGTGTCATTTTGGTACCCCTACCAAGGGATTCACCAGAAGTGTCTCTGGTAACTGTGAAAGACCCACCAGCTTGCGACTCCCAGACATATTGTTCATCATCGTTGTGCTTGGTTGTCACCACAACTTTATCAGCAACCAAATAAGCAGAGTAGAAACCAACACCAAATTGACCGATCATGCTGACGTCAGCACCAGCAGTGATGGCTTCCATGAACTCTTTGGTGCCAGATCGTGCAATGGTACCCAAATTGTTCACCAAATCTGAAACAATCAAGCATGGTAACATCAGTAACATAATTTCTACAAAATTTTAGAAAAATGAAAGATGTCTATAGTTAATAATCTCTTAATACTCACCAGCCTTGGTCATTCCAACTCCACTATCAATAATGGTCAAGGTGTTGTTAGTTTTGTCAGGGACAATGTGGATGAAAAGTTCTGGTTGCCCATCTAGCTTACTCTTGTCAGTTAAACTCTCAAATCGGATCTTGTCCAAAGCCTGATAATAAAGATCACGGTTAAAGATATTGCTACAAAATGGTCGCAACAAGAACATATAACTGATGATGCAAGAAATGATTTTCGACAGAACATGAAGACAATACACGTAAGCATAACAATTTATAATACAGTCACATAAAGACATACAACAGAATCCAAAAATGTTGGTATGCACATACTACATATCGGAGTCAATTTCAATGAACTTCTAGCCAGAAGATCCGGCCAAATCCTCCTTATAATATATTTTTCAGCCTGCATTATCTTCAAATTAATATAATAATTATAATAACAACAAAACACCACTTTAGAATAAACTTGGTTTCCATTAACGCTCTAATATACGATCCCCGTTATGTCAACAGGAAACGAGTTGAGTTTCAATCTTTGTAAATGCTTAGATAAATTTAAATTTATTGAACAATACTACAAATAAACTAACAACAAAAACGGTTATACGATCTAATGCAATTCGACTGGTTGCATATGCATAAAAATTTAACTCTTGAGTGACGTTTTTCTAAGGATTACGTGTCCAATTGTAATCACATACCAGAACAGGTACTTTACAAAATCATACGTTTACAAAAATAACCTAAATACTCCGCAAATGATCGATTTCTTATGCAATCGCAACAGATCA
The DNA here is from genome assembly GCA_018326445.1 of Flaveria brownii. Classification (NCBI taxonomy): domain Eukaryota; kingdom Viridiplantae; phylum Streptophyta; class Magnoliopsida; order Asterales; family Asteraceae; genus Flaveria; species Flaveria brownii. The sequence continues at coordinate 5,555 of BJCN01344108.1, forward strand.
TGTAAAAATAGCACGATACATCCGTGAATAAAACGAGATTAGCCTTCAAAATCGGATCATACAGTTTAAATCACAAACATTAACACTACACAATGAAATGAACACACAAACATATGCGCATTCAACGAGTTCAACAACAAATTTCAAAACCAAAACATAGGAAAAATAATCAAACAAACGAGACAATAACGATCCACAGATCTAATCAATGAACAAAAGCGTAAAGTATACTTACATCGGACGAATTACTGATGAGCTCACGGAGAAAGATCTCCTTGTTGCTGTAGAATGTGTTGATGATGAGACTGAGCAACTGGTTGATCTCCGCTTGAAATGCAAACGTCTCTGTGTCCGCCATTGATGAAATCTTCAACACGCAAATGATTCAGAGAGAATGATGAGATTAATGAAACGTTAAAGAGGATTTGAAGATGGTGATGATCGAAGGAGGCGGAAATGGTTTATATAATATTCAGTGGGGTTAGGGTTTGTAGACTGATGTTGTTCTAGATCCTTCTATTTCTATTCAGTGGGGTTAGGGTTTGTAGACTGATGTTGTTCTAGATCCTTCTATTTCGATGACCGATGACTATTGAATTTTGATTATAATATATTTATTATATAAGGACCCTTGACTTTCGAATGATTCATATAGGTCCTTTAAAGTATCGAGTGTTTTCACTTATGCCACTTTTTTTCTTAGCCATATTTGTTAGTTTTGTCATAAAAAACAACCTTTAAATAGAGGTGCTCACCGGTTCGGCTAATGATTTATTTGGTTATAAAATTTTGTAGGCTTATCGTTAACCAGAGTAAATCGAATTATAAAAATGACTAACCGAAAAAAATTCAACCGATTAAACCGAATTCACAAATTGGATTCGGTTAAAATTTTGTTGAGCTTGGGTAACCCAAACCGAGTAAGCAAGTTTTTTGTGTGACTGGCAACCGAACCGAAATCTGAATTAACAATTCATATGCGGTTTCGTTTTCGAACCAAAATCCGAAATCATAATTCGGTTAGGTTCTTTTCAGTTACAGATACAATTCGTTTTTGGGTTTTTCTCGTTGTTTTTTTTAACATCCCTACCCTCGAGAAAGGCAGACAATCTTTTTTTCTTGTGGAATCATTAGTAACGTAGATCCAATGTTGGATTGATAACATTTTACTAAGGTCACTCTTTGAACGTATGTGATAAATCAAGTCACTTTTTGTATGTTACATATATATAACGGGAGTCGAATACTAGCTGATACTAAAAGGAATTTTCAAGGTAACTTGATCCTCGTACAAAGCACCTTGGCTTGCTCTAGTGTAGACTCGTGTCTAAATGTATTGAGTCCATAAAAAGAGAGGAAGTTGTTTTACCTAGCACTATGGTTATTTTACTTTACGTAAATTACACTTAGATATAGGTAAAAAGACATGGGCAAGTTATTTGTGATGTATATGTTATTGTAGTTTTTAAATAGAGATAGAATAATATATAAACTTACTCATATTTATCATGGATGGGTCCGATTAAAATAACACGTACTCTTTTAAACAAGGTCACACATTTACCGTTCAAAAAATATATGTATATAAACTTACGTATGTGTGATTTATATGTCATTGTAAATTTTGAATAGAGGTAAAATAATATCTATATTAGTATATTTATATCTATACTACTATATAATAGATAAATCATTGTTAGATTTATAATTTTACATCATTTTGAAGATGACATATGAATAGTTGCAAGCTTTAATATATAATGTCATAAGATTTATTCCTATTATACCTCTTTTAACATTTAAATATTTGTACTCCATCATTTTCTAATTAAATTTAAAGTATGATTATTATATTTAAGGTTATCTTAATCTATCTATATCTATACTACTATATAATACAACTTTTTAGATAATATTGTAATTTTAATTCATTTTTTAAGATATTTGAAAACATTTTTGTTACATCTGGTATAAGTGATAAGTGATTATGCATAAACAACTTGTTATTTACAAATTTGCTCATCCCTATAGTAATATAAATATATTTGATATCTCACATTAATCAAATAAAAAAGTAAAATGAGAGTTAGCACATTGAAAGAGAGTTGGCTAAATACACAGCACACTCACCGCACCGCGCAGGTTTCACCCACTAATGTAAACTTAAGGACACATAAATTTAAATGGTAATTTACTTAATCAATGTAAACCTTTCTGTTCAACATACAATTCTTTCGTGTTTTCAGATATTCTCATATTAAATAATTGTTTCGCTTGTTTAATATGACTTGATAATAATATGCATAAAATTTAACACATTTATACCAAACAGCTGAATTTAATAAATGAAAAGGTAAAGAGGGACCTAAATAAACATTCACACGCTTCCTTACTTCTTTATATGGGACCAATGGAATCGCTTCCCCTCCCAGCAAACTTGTTAAAAGTTATTTTCATTACAAGCCCTTGTATTATGACAATTTGAAAATAAGTCATTTAAAGTTGAAAATAAAAGGGTTAATGTCCCAACTTAAGAAATATTTATAGATACTTTTAATTTTAAGATTATTTTTCTTTAACGGTCTCTTACTAACTGAGAGTTAATATTTATAGATACTTTTAATTTTAAGATTATTTTTCTTTAACGGTCTCTTACTAACTGAGAGTTAAGTCACGTTGAATTTTTAATGAAATGAGACAAACTTTGAATCATTTTTCAACTTCACCGCGTCCACCTCCATCAGGTTCATTTTGATGCCTAGCATCCATTGTCACCTAAATCTATCTCTTACGAGTCAAGTGGTTCAGATCAAGGGATAGTGATTGATGGTTTTTAAGGTGCAAAAGTTTCAGATTTACGGACCTGATGATATATTTTAATTTTTTGCTTAGTGTTTTTGTCACAAAAGCAGTACACGTCATAAAAAAAAACTAACGTCGTTAACTCTCAATAGGTAAGAGATCGTTATACGAAAATAAGCTCAAAGTTGATAGTGTTCATAAATATTTTTTGAGTTTGGATTAATATCAACTAATAAATGAAAGTTGAGATTATTAAAATTCATTAACTCAAAATGAAAACATAACTATTTACAAATAAGTCCTTGTATTTTTACAATTTGATGGTTTTGTCATGCATTTCAATTGTTTTTAAATATTTGGCGTACTTGTTTTTTCAAGCTTATTCACCTTACAAAACAGTACTTATACGTTTTAACCTCTTTTTAGAAATACTATTAATGTGATTTTTTACAAAAGTTACATTTAATATATTTAATAAATTAATTTATAAGTTTTGGTTTTGCATATAACCTTTCTAAATTTTTAGTGTGTTTTAATATGCAATTTATTTTATTGTGTTTGTGCTAATGAAATATACGAGTAATAGTAAAAGCATGACCTTGTCAAGAGTTTTATATAATAGTAAACTAGGTTTATCCCCCGCGCGATGCGCGGGGATTCTTTTTAGGGACTGAATGCTTTACGCTAACAATTTTAAATAATCCAATCAAACATATCACACGTCTCATACAGGAAAACTAATCATCCTTCCATTCACTACCTAGTGTGAAGCATCACCACTTTTGCACCCACTTTCTTACATGTAGACTTGTTTCTTAAAAGGTATATAATTGATCCACTGAAACACTTGTTTCTTAAGCAATTTTTTCGGCATGCTTCTATTTCCCCTTTCAACCAATGTTTTTATGATCGGATCGGATCGGACCGGCCGGTCCGACCGGGGATCGGTCAGATGACCGGTCCGGTTTGCTATGGTTCGTTTTTGTCTGGTCGAACCGGTAGTCGGACCGGGAAACCAAACCGGTTCGGACCGGATTTTTTTTTATTTTAATGGGTAAAAACAGGGTGTTGAAACATAAATTAGTGTGTTGGATATACAAATATAGTTAAATTTTATATATAACTATAAAATACATATATAAATCATATATAAGTTACTTATATTTAATTACATATATACTCTATATATATATATATATATAATATACTATATATATAATTATGACGTCATCCGGTTCTTAAATCTGGTCCGACCGGTCCAATAACTAAACCAGTAAGGCGTCCGGTTCGACGTCCGATCCGGTTATGAAAACATTGCTTTCAACACATTACCAAACTTAGAGTTTAAACAATAATAACACACTATTTAAAAGGAGCACATCACAAATGTTCTATCCGTATTTGGGTGATATTAAGGTAAAGATCCGAGTTTGTTATCAAAAGCTACCACGAGTAGCTTATTTTTTCAGAACAAATTCTATAATCTGTTCATTAAAACAGGATTTGCATTTTTTGGTATAGCTAATTATTAAAAAAAGTTCAAAGCACAACATAAAAACATATTCAAAAGCTACAACCTTCATACACTTGAAAGATAAATAGTTTGACCACTACAATACAAAAACATTCAAAACGGAACCAAAACACTAAACTGGAAGAAAGAGTAAACAAATTATCTATATCATAGGCCAATAACTAAAAAACATTCAAAGTATATTAGAACCAAAACACTAAAAATCTAAGCAAAACATTAAAATAACCATCATTAAATAGATTTTAGCATTTCATTTAAAATTTTGGATCTTTTGTAAGCAAATCACCTGGAGAATGAATATGAACTAACAAAATCACAAAGATTTTACACAATCTACTGGGGTTAATACCTTAACTTCATCCATCGCCTCCCAATGATAATTATACTCCAACAAAAAGGGGATTTGGTTTCGTGTCTTACATCAAATTTTCTTATCTTAATAAAACACTACAATCTTGATATGAATGAAGTGCTAAATGACCGGTGAAAATAATTTTGAGTCATTTTTGTTGTCTACATCCTTCGGTTGCTATAACAGGAAGTACAAAATTCCATTTAAACTCAACCCAAGAAATAAAACCATATGACAAAAATTGTTTGAAACTTCAACTCTAATAAAACCCAAAACCAAATAAGATATGAAGCAAAAAAAATATATGAAAAGTCAATAACTTTACCGGTACACACATGTTTCTTGATATTTGACCTCAATTTAGCCGTTTTGTAAGTAAATTTTTGACTTGTCAACTACAAACTCTATGCCACAACGTGACCTGCAAGTTGATCTATTTCAAAATGGCAACTGCAATATGTTTCAATCTAAGAGCATTCACATCCCATTTTTTATTTTCATTCTTATAATTACATTAAAAAACATTACTTTTTATCTCTCATTTCAATTAAATAATATATTTTTATACACTTTTTCATTACATTTTCTCTCTCCTTCACTCACAACCACTTTTGAAAATATTAAAAAATTTATAATTGTTGAACAATAAATCTTTAAATTTACATATGAACAGTAACATTTTCTCCCTCATCCACTCACAACCACTTAAATCATTTCATATAATTTAAAAACTTCCACTTACATAATTTTAAAGATAGGGTTAAGTCATCAATGTGGTATAACCAAAATAAAAAATAAAGGCTACCTACTTTCCAAACAAAGATGTAAATGTACTAACCTTAGCAAAAATGAAAGATGATTAATATCTTGAATACCCAAATCAGGATCTACTGAAAATGCAAGTTATAAAAATCCCTAAACCCCCAAACTTTGAAGAAAATGATACAAATTTTACATCTATATATGTCAATCAAAAGTAGAAGAGGAATTGCTACTTACTAAAGACGCATAGACTAATGGTTGCTAAAAATAGCAGCAGAAAACAAAAATAAGGACATGCAGCAACAATGGTAGTGGTTGGACGGAGGACGTGATAATACTCGAATCAGAGAAAGATGTATTGGCGTTTACAGCAAGTCATAAAGCAGTTGTAATTCACTGCTCAATTTACCATGTCTATTAATCTTATCTTACTACAGCACCACAATCATTCTCACAAAACTTTTCCCGCCTCTCTCTCATCTTAAATAATTACTTTAATTACTAATAATATTATTTAACTTTTTTTACATTTAATAAATTAAAAAAAGATCTATTTATTAATGTTATTTTTAAATAAACAATTTTAATATAAAATAATAAAATTTTAAAATGCATAAAACGTTTTTAAAAATACAAAATATTTTAAAAGTGGTATTTTTAAAAATTTAATTTTTTAAAACCAAAAATAATTAATTTGGGAGATAAAATAAGAAAATTTTTAAAAATAACATTTTTATACGATTTATTTTAGAACAAAATGTTTATTTTTTTTGAAAAAAAAATTAAAAACAAAATTTTAAAAAGTTGATAATACTATAGCATTATCATTTTATAAATAATAAATTTTATTATACTAATATTTTATTTATTAAAGCTAGTATAGATATATAATAAGTAAGATATATGGTTTAAGTATATATTTAGTGCATTAGATTCTAAGGATTGATTTTCTTTTTTTATATCAAATTGTTTTATGTTTGAGCTAGTCATAAAAAAAAGTGCTAAGATACAAATGAGAAAAAAAATTAATGCAAGTTATCAAAGTAGTCAAAGTCAGAATTTTTAATTTTCCCTTTGTAGTCACAAACCACTTCGATTAATATATATTATAATATAATTACCATACCAACCACCATGTTTGACATTGAATTTGAACGAACGAAACTAAATTTGAACAAGTTGAATGTTTACTACCATCTAAGGGAGTTAGGTGAAAATTATATTAAATCACCACTATGGAATTCACACCATGGCTAAGTATTTGAAGGTCATAAGATGTGGCAAGCGGCTAATGAATTATTTCATAAAAACTTTATTCCAATCAAGTTTAAATGAGCTTAAGTCTGAGCTTAAGATTTTACTAAAACCCGTTTAATAAATAAGCTCAACCTCAAGCTTCATATATTGAGCTTCAAGAGGTTATAAGTTTAAATGAGCCTTTTATTTATATATTTTTTATTTAGTATGTTAATATATATACATATAATATATTATTATTATATATAAAACAAGATAATATATGTTATTGTATATTAAAAGAGTTATAAATATAACTATATATAGAAATAACAATATAAATATATAAAATATATATTCGAATTGTGCCTTGAGCCGATCTTGAGTTTGAACAACTACTTACGAGCTGACCTCGACTTTTAGAGATATAGCTCTAAATTAGTCAAGATCGATTAGCGTTAAAAGAGTCAAGCTTGAGCCGATTTCGAGCTTTAGAGATAGAGCTCTAAACGACTCGAGCTCGATGAGTTAAACAAGTAGAGTTGAGTCAACAAGTCGAGCTCGAGCTTAGGTGAGCTTGGACTCAACTCGACTCGTTTATACATCTGATTAGAATATCTTCATCGTAAGGGCGATATTCTCCCCTTCTTTTTCCTTTTTGTCTGAATCTTCACGAATAGTCTTCCATCTCCCTTTTCTTCTTGCATTCTTCACCCAAGCCCGATCCTTCAAGTAGATTTTTCACTCCTCTCCTCGCAAGAGCAACCTTCTCCCCCTAATTTTGTTTTAACAATTTGGATATTGGGATAATATAAGATTTGCAAGCATGTACTTAGATTAAGGAAAAAATAACACCAGATGTATAGTGGTTTCGACGGATGTTAAGAAATCTGCTATACGTCCCATCCGCAATAATCAACTGAGAGTTTGTCTTTACAAAAATATTTTCTCTAAGCCACTATGGTCTTGGGAGCAACTATTGTCTATGTACCAAATAATATCTTGAATCATTGGTACTCCCCTAAACATACAAACAAGTTAGTTAAGTATAGGAACTCATGCCATTGTGATCTTAGGTTTCTTGTGTAAGCCATTATAATTAAATTGTTTGAGTTCAAGCATTAGTAATAAAGGCATATGAGATACTTTGGCTTCTATCGAATTTCTCTTTTCAATAAGTACTTTGACAACTTTTTTCTTTGCTTCTATTGACGCTTTCCTCCTGTCAGTATGAACTTTGGTTTCTACCGCTGGTAACTTTGCCTTGTCAATTGAAACTATTCTTTTTTGCTTTATTACCATTGTGAATGTTTTCATTGGTAAAGTTCTTTATAACATTTATTCAAAGGATTACAAATACAATCCAATCCATTGTGGTTTATTTTTGCATATGAACAATCTTTTAACTTTCTTAGATTTCATCTTGGAGAGTTTGTACCAAGATCAATATTTTGTAGCGCTTTACTTGGTGGTTTTGCACGTGAGGTTGAAGCTTCTTGTAATGATTTTGGTTTGTAGTTTAGACTCTCAATGCTTATATCACCCACTTCTCTTTTTGGCTTTGGTTGACATGTATGTGCTTTTTTATGTTTGGTTTTGTTGAGCACTCAACATAGTTTTGACACATTCATCACTTTTAGTTACTAGTGGATTTACCCGCGCGATGCCGCGGTGTCACCTTTAGAGAACATATCCCATTAACCTAATATGAGTATAATAGATGGCATGGCAATACATGGCAATACCAATACTCACCAGGCATCAATAAATTCATCCACAACTTCGGGTGAACCTTCCTTGTAAAGTTCCACAGTAATCAACCCTTTTGAGGTATTAAAAACCTGGATACAAAAACATGTCAAAACAAGTAAAGAAAGACAACAAGATACTAAAGTATCAAAACCAAAACAATTGAGCTGAAAGAAAGCCAAATAGATATTAATGTAAAGTTTTATTTGGAAATCCACAAACAATTAGAAACTTACAACGTATCTAGGAACGTCAGATTTCTTTGGATCTAAAATGTCATCATCAACCTGACACAAATTAAAGAACGGAATTTGGCTATGTAATTATTCGAACAAAATATCACCTCATTGCTTAATTACAGTAAAATCATAGCACCTCTGCTAAAGAATGAAAAGACAAAAGTTCCTTAAGCGATGGATTCTACAACGATTTAAACAAAAGATTTTCCATTCCATTCTATTGTCAATACCAACATACCAAAAGAAGTATACGAATGGTGCATTATTCATAAAGATTTCATAACTCATAAGGTAACCTACTTTGGCATTTTGACGACTAACCAAAAATGAAAATTGCAACTTAACAAGAAAAACAACGGAAGGAACCGACATTTGTACCTGAAAGTTTGATGTTCCTTCCTCCTTCTGAATCATTGACCTAAAAGTAACATACACATCACTCGTTAGGTGTGTTAAGCACTTACTGTATTCATATGACCAAAACTTAGTTTTTTGCAATATTTATATGCAAGCCAATAAGTTATATCAGCAAGTGTTCATAAATATAACTCTTACAAATAAGCGTGATTTCACATAACGGTTCAAGTTCACTCATCATGGTTTTGGCATTACTCGTGACCGTTAAAAATGAAATGATTCTGCGCAGCAAGAGAAGGAATCAAAGAAGATATTTATGTATCAACGAACCTTTGAGACCAGTGCCTGTATGTAGCAAAGAGAAAGAACACCATCACAACAGTAACTACACTGTACAATGCAATTGTTGGAACACTGATACTTCTAGGTACTTTCTTCTTTAAATTGCATCCGCTTGTTTAGTCAAAGAAAAACAATGAATACGGTAAGGATTGATAAGAACTGTAAACATTATTAACATATTCACACAAAACCCACTAAACCTAAGTCAAGGTCAACACTACTTATCTAAACGTTACTATGCCACTCATGTCATAACCACATGTGGAAATTGATGAAAAATCAAGAGAAATTAATCAGACTCAGACAACCCGACCTGGGAATGCTGAGCACCAACGCCAGTAGCAGGCCCATTTGGTCCTCTAAAAACTATGGGTACGTTAATTTGCCCGGCAGACATATAGTTTGACTTAGCTGCAGAACTGATAACATGGTCAATCGCCTGCAAAAGATACCAACAGTTAAAAACTAAATGCATTAAGCCTAAAACTGCAAGAAAGTTTGAAAATTTCAAATTGTAGTAGTTCAAGAAGTCAATGTGTTTGACTTAATCTTATCATACCACAAAATGTTAAACACATATTTTGCAACAAATGCCGATAATATGTAATAACAAAAGGTGAAGCTGAAAATACAAACAAGAGCTCTAGAAGATTAAGATTGGGAGTGTAACCTGCATGGAGAAGTTAAACGTCATAAACTCTATCACGGGCCTCAGATCATGATATGCAGCACCAACTCCTATCCCAGCAAATCCAGCCTGAAAATATGAATAAGTATTTTCATATCTAAAAAGCTGTAAAAAGGTATATATACTAAAACTGAAGGAAATAAGTGAATGACTTTCAAACCTCGGTGATAGGGGTATCATGAACCCTTTCAGGACCATATTTATCCAATAATCCCTTGGTTATCTAGCAAAAAGAATGTACAGTGAGACAAACACACAAAGATATATGCTTTTGGTAGAGGTAGCAGTTTCAACCCATTTATTAATGTAAGGGTCTATTCAAGTTATGTTTTTTCCTTTAACGGGCCAAAAAAAAGAAGCTTAACAGTACTTTCCTGCTAATATTTGACAAACTACCGGTTTTTAGAAAAAAGAGTGTGTTTCTGGTTAACCCAGCCCATTTTAACCCATAGAAAAAAATTACGCTTTTTGCCACCTCTAGTTATTTCTTTTGTAGAGAAACATAAAATTCTAACCTTGTATGCACCTTGGTACTCTCCTACCTGCACACCATAAAAAAATGAGCATCAAATAAATTATAAGGGAGCTCTCATTTAGAATAAAAATAAAAAAACTCTTTTTACCTCTTCACCCATAACAAAAACATTAGGATCAGCAGCCATTTCCTCATCAAGAGCAGAGTTCAAAGCATCTCGCACTGTCATCTGTATCAACTTGAAACGTAAATCTAAAAACCAAATTTCTAACGAAGATTATGTGGGTTTCAATTGGTCCCTTGTATCCTGATTCAGGGGCCCTTTGAGTTTCAATATGTCCCTAAATAAACAAGCCAGATGGTTCTTAAACTCGCTATATAACATTTACATCCTATATTTGCGAAATTCATTTCTTCCACAATATATTGAAACTGAACTATGATTCTAAAGCTATTCGTGAATGATTTCTTCTCATAAGTGACATATTTTGCTAATCATAAATTTATCGTTCACAAAGTGCTATTCATAATTTCATATCAACCTTAGCTCATTACACATCTCCCCAAGCCCTAACTTCCTCTAGGGTAGTTGTGTAGCAAAAACAAATACAAACCAAAGATAATAACCAATTACCAACCATACAAAGCAAAACTCAAATCACCTCTTTCGTAGCAGACGAATAATTTCTCATGGCTGATGCTACAGGCCTTAACCTCATCATACAACTCCCCAAGCCCTAAATAACCACAAAACATTAAGCAGTCTTCACACCAACAATATATTTGCTCATTAAACCATACGCCACACCATTTCACTTACCTGAGATGACAAGCCACTGGCACCACCAACATTTTGCCTTACAATCCCCCACATCTTCGTCTTCTAAGCCAAAAGCTACAAAAACACCAGATACCTTCTGTAAAAAAAAAAAGCACATACAAAACGCCATTGAAAGGCAATTGGTGACACAAATAGATGAATCGTCAACAAACCGTTCGTTATGACATCGGATCTAAACAATACATACATCGAATCTACCAACAGACTACTAGTGACGTAAAAAAAACTAGTCGTAACATATCAAAAGAGACGATGAGATGAACAAAGAGTAAATTGACGGTGGGGAATACAACTTACTAGTTTCCGATGACCGGAGGGAGGAGGTTAAGCGGCGATGCTATGGCTGAGAAAATCGTATAATGTCCCCTCGGTCATACAAGGGGCGTTGTTGGGTTCAGTAATGGAGTAATGCGTTTGTCACCTGTGGCCCAACTTTGTCGGGGGGAAACGAGAGAATCAAAAGAAAAAAAATTGTTGGTGTTTCAGAGTTTTTATTATTAGAAAGAAAAGTAAAAACAAATTATGTTTTTAAATTTATTTAAGAAGGTAAAAAAAAACGTAGCAGGAATATAAAAACATAAAATAAATATTTAATGAGAGTACCGCAAGCTATTTTTTTTTTTTTTAACGGCTAACAATTCTTACTCACCAAATTACACCATTGCTTGGGTTTGAACCCAAGACCTCCCTTCTAAGAGGTAAAGCCTCTATCAAGTGGACTAGCCCCATATAAATTTAGTACTGCAAGCTAATTATGTCATACGGTGTATGCAGTTATGCTTGGGCTCATGCCCTAGGCGGAGTGTTAACTTGGATCTCTAACTCTCATAGAAAATTTAAAAAAAACTAACTTTGGTATATTTGGATTGTTTTCAAATGGTAAAGTGGAATAAATATAAAGAAATTTATTTTTTTACTCTCTAAAAACTAAACTATTGTACAATTTTTAAGCGTAACTCAAATTTTACTTAACTTTTTATTTATTCTTCTTCCCTTGCAAGCGTGAATTCAAACAATCTAAACAACTCTTATGGTTGGAAGCGAACATTATGTCAAGTTCCGAGGTGCTTTTTTCACTTGTTTTTTTGGTATTTATTTTGCATTTTTATTTTTTAATATTATTTTTAATATACTCTTCATTTAAGTTTGAATCCAAACAATTCTAACACGTCCTGATATACCAACCCTAATTTGATCCCTCGTTTTTCCTATGCATACCACTACCAAACATTTGCATGTTGGAACCTAATGCAATCAACACCCAAATCAATGCTGGAAACACAACCAACACCTGTATATGTTCACGAAACACAAGAACATAGACGACTTTGAGGAGGGGCAAAGTGGACATCCGTCTAAAAATAGTTATAAGTTGTAACCTAATCAAAATCTTAGGGGCTGTTTGGCAGACTCTTAATCAGACTCTTAATGGTTCAGATGTCTGAATGGTTCAGCATTTAATGGTTCAGGCTGTTTGTTTCGTGAGCAAATGTCTGAATGGTTTAGACATTTGTCTCTGAATGGTTAAGCATTATGCTAATGCTGAATGGTTAAAAGGTCTAATGCTTAATGGTTAAGACCTCTTATCTGAATTGGTCAGACATTTGTCTTTGAATAGTTAAGCGATATACTAGCTCTTAATGGTTCAGACCTCTTAATGGTTCAGCATTTAATGGTTCAGACCTCTTATTGATTCAGCACTTAATCATTCAGATATTACCAAACAGCTCTTTAACCTAATTTTGTTTTAAACCAAATATGTATCTTTGGATTCTCTTGAGCGGGATATAGTGGGTTTGTTTGTTTGTTTGTATGTATCTTTGGATCCATTTCATTAGCCCAATTGCTTAATTAGAAGCCCATTAAAAACAGAATACCCAAAATCATAGGCCATGATCCATTGTTATTTGTTATTTTATTTAGCTGTTTTATATGATGAATTAACTAAACTGAGCAGCTCATTTAAAAAATAGAATTCGAGGCATTCACAAGTCGAACAACAGAAGGCTGCGACGTGCAGGGCAGGAGGGCTTTTGTGCAACTGCCGGCTTTGTTAGTTGTTAGTGAAACTATGACTTCACGAGTTATCAGTTAGTTATTACGGTATAACATTGTAGTATTATGATTTTGCTATGTTTATTGGTAAAGCTTTAGTTTTTGTTTAGATAAGCTAGTTTATATAATTTAATTCGTTAGGGTCTAGTGGCCTTTTTTTCCGGCTCGTCCAGGGTACTAAAGTAGGACCGGTTGAAGAAAGCACAAAAGAAAAACATCTGGAGAAGGTTCATCGCCCAGTACTACTCAGACTACATACTTATGGTCTACCGAGGAACAACATGCTTTAGCAAAAGTGTGAACCAATGTATCCGCGAGCCTTGGCTTTTGGTAAAACTTCTAGCTTTTATTAAATAATATTAAGTTCTAATTTTTTTTAAAAATAAAATTAACTTTATTTGTTTTAAGGAAACACTCAAAATGGCATCTTCTTTTGGAACTGTGTCCACAAAATATTTCACGAACAACTTGTAACACCCATATTCTCTATTGTAACCTTATTGTATAAGTTGTAAGAGTTGTATAAAAAATTTAAGCTTCGAAGTCCTGTTAATACCATAATTTAAATGAGGCAAACGAAAGTTGGGGACGAATGTTGTCAAAACCTAAAGAGTTCATGCTGGGTAGAGGTGGTCAAAAAAGCCGGTTCCCGAACCGGTTTGGCCAAAAAAAACAGAACCGGTTTTTGGCCCAAACCGATTTAGCCCAAACCGGTTCCAACCCGGCCCAAACCGCCGGTTCCTTTGCGGTATATGGGGTTGGTGCTTCAAACTGGTTTAGAAACCGGTCCGGTTTAAAACCGGTTTCAAACCGGTATCCAAACCGGTTCCCAAACCGGACCCAAACCGGTTCCCAAACCGGACCCAAACCGGTTGTTTAGCCGGTTTTCAAACCGGTTTTGCATACTAGCCGTTATCCAACGGCTATATAGCTGTTTTTTGACCGTTTGGACCAATTTTGACCCTTTTTTGAGTGTTTTTACCATTATACACTCATTAGGTTAGTATATATATATATAGTGGATGTTTTGGTTGAATCATAACAACTTAAACCGCTCTCTACTCTTAAAAATCGTAAAAACACTCAATACTTTCGTTCTCTTACAAAAAACTCTCTCAAATGGCCACATCAAGTGCTCAATCTTCCGTTGGTTGTGATGCGTCTTCAAGCGATATGGTGGTAGCAATCCTTCCAACGAATATGAACCCCGAAATATGGTGCAATTACGATTTATGTCAAATGGCAAGCGGTCCAAACAAGACTTGTTGCAAGTTTTGTCATAAGTTTTTCAAAAAAGATGCAAACACAACGTTGAGAAATCGCATTGCAAATAAATATTGTAAGGCGTTGAAATGTGAACCGTCTCAAGGTCAAGCTTCGATGATAAACGAAGGAAATGTTTGGGCTTATAACGTTGATGCGGTTCGGGAGCAAATGGCGCATTTTGTAATTCAAGAAAGCTTGTCGTTCAAACATTTCGACAACGAACGTTTGACTCGACTCATTCAACGAACTCTACAACCACGTTATACCAATGTAAGCCGTGCTACTCTTCGAAGATATTGTTAAAAACGTGGAAAAAACTAAAAATGAAAGAGTAAAATATCATTTTCGTCACTGATGTTTTGTTAAATTTGTTATTTCAATCCAAAAACTTTTTTTATCATTTCAGTCACTATAGTTTACCAAATGTTGTTATTTGCATCCACTCAACTAACTCCGTTAAGTTCTCGGTTAAATATGATGGTTGTTTAGTCTTTTTCAACGCCGTAATGATCCAATTTTAATAAAATAATTAATTAATATTTAATTAAAATAGAAAAATATATGAAAAGACTAGTGAGACCAGACGTATCGATTTAAAAGTTTTGATTAACTCTAAATTATGTTGTTCAATTGAAGTATGTTGTGACATTTCAATTGATATTTAATATTTTGTTCAAAAGTGCACCGTTGTTCGATTGATATCTATTGTTGTCATATTTTGTTTGATTGGGGTCTATTGTTGTTACGTAACATGACAATATCATATCTCAATCAAACAAAGAGTGAGAACAGCAGACCTCAATCCCGCAATAGATCTCAATCGAATAAATGTACATGTTAGAACAAAATATGAAGATTAACTGAATTTCAAAAATGTACCCCAATCGAACAACATGAGTTAGAGTTAATCGAATATTTTAAATCGAATCGCCCGGTCTCACTAGTCTCTTCATATGTTTTTTTTAGTTTTAATTGAATATTAATTGATTAATTTATTTTAGTTAGATAACTAAAGTTTTAAAAATACTAAAATACCCTCATATTT